>PVJH01007229.1:0-94620 GCA_004026705.1 Nesogale talazaci
GCTTCTGTGTGGGTGTGGCCTTCTCCTGAGAATTCTGGGAACACCTGTATTTTCCCCCTGGAGGCAGGAGACAAATTCTCTATGGGCTCACTCCCTGGGAGACATAGCAGCTGACAAGACACATGGAGCTACACTAAATCCCTGGAGCTGAAGGAGCCACATGGAGATCCCTGCCAATGCTGGGATGCTTACAACACTACTGAATCCATAAGACTTCACACCCATCGACCTGTGATTTTCTTACACTGGGCGTCATTGCATATGTTTTGTGAAAATGAAAAGGACTTTGTAGATTGCTATTAGACATATTAGTTAATATCAGACTTATGGACTTGATCTGGACTGGGCTGGAATATTTTCTCAATATTCAACTGTTCTTGTATATAAAACTCTTTCTTATACATATCTTTTTAAAAAATTATTTTTATCTTTTTATACACATATTAGTCTCTATGAATTTGTTTTTCTAGTCTACCCAGACTAACACAAACTGTATATTAAAGAAATATCCCAGCCCAATCCAGATCAAGCCCATAAGTCCGACCAACACTAGATCATAAGTCCAATACTAGTCCATAAATCCCATTTCAGACTCCCAAAGCCACATGCAATGATTCAGGAAGATTACTAGACAATGGGTGAAAAGCCTTGTGGATTGAATGGCAGTGGAAGCATCTCAATGCTGGCATGGGTCTCCTCAAGGCTTCTCCAGCTCTCTGAGTGTGACTCTTCAACAGGAAGGTGAAGCAAAAAGACAGCGAAGTTCCTAGAAACTTCCTCATGATGTCACGCCCACAAGGAAGCACCATTCGATTGCGACCTGAACAACAGACTAAACTCACTCCTCCACTCTTAATACCTTGAAGTCGACACAAGACAATGTAACTACCACAGTGTGCCTGACCCAACTCATGGTATTCTCAGTTGTCCCGGGTACATGTGAAATTTGAGCATTGAATGAAGAACACCAACAGGGAATGCATTTGAATTTGGGTCCTGGAGCTGAATAGTGAATGAACTGAGGACTGCTAAAAGGACACACTGATATGTCTTGGAAGAAGTATCACCATAGTGTTCCTTAGAGGCAGCAGGGCAAGGCTTCATCTGATATACTTTGGATTTGTTTTTCTGGAGAAGCTAGTCCCTGGATAAGGACATTATGCTTGGTAAAGAGGAGGGACAGCAACAAAGAGGCCTCCACAAGATAGAAGACACAGTGGCTGTCACAGTGGACACGGGCATAGCAGCAATTGAGCGGAGGGCACAAGGCTGAGCAGTGGTTCATTCAGTTTTGCACAGGGTGACTAGGAGTTGGCACTGACTTGTTGGCACTTAGCAGCAACAGTCTGAAAAGATATCACCAGTAAGTCTAGACGCATCATTGAAATCTTTTCCTTAATAGTTTTAATCAACATAGTGTCATAAAATGTAGTGGACCTTTGGGACATTTTATAGAAAATAAAAGTGATCAAGGTCTCTGAAGCCTAAATTTTGAAATAATCCCAAAGGTTTTATATACTCCTGAGTGAAGTACAGTGAAGAAATATTGCTGGCCTTAGATTGCCAGTTTAAAGCCAACTGGTTTTGGTGGTGATTCTTTGAACCTGGAATTGAGAGAGTTGCATTGACAAAATCAATAGCTGTATACCAAGTACCGGGAGATGTGCTAATTTGCTCTAGCAATGAAACCATATACAGTACAGCAGCTTCAATTGAAGTCACTACCTGCTGAAGTTTATGATAATCAATGTTAACTTTAGCTTTTTGAGCCCACCCACAAATGTCTTGAAAGAAAGGCCAGCAATCTACTTTTAAAAATTAGCCATAGAAAATCCTATGAAGGACAGTTCTACTCTAAAACACATGGAAACTTGGTAACTTAAAATCAACTCAATGGAATCTGGTTAGTAGTCAATGACATGAATTGAATTTTTTCTTCAAATGCGTATCAACTGGACTGGAAATTATGCAATGATGTATTCTATCTTTACGCAATGATATGATCATCTTCCAAGATATGGTCTGATGCAATCTGTCAGTCAGATGTAAGGGGCTTAGGGTAAGATGCATCACCTTTATTCAGGATGCAGTCCTATTCTGAGGCAAAGGGATTTTCCTTTGGATGTCCCTACATCACCTTTTATCTTAAAAGAAATGAGAACAGAACAGAAATAAGATGGACCTACTATGACCAAGAAAGAAGATTCAGGAGTGGAGTGTGTCCTTTGGTCCCAGGTCCCTGTGCTGGGAACCTCTTAAACCCAGGTGAAGATTGATGGCAAGGCACAATGAACTCTCCAAGGTAGGATAGACCCACAAATGGTGAAAGAAGTCAATGCCTTTCCTCCTAAACTGAGAGCAAATAAAAAGAGATAGCTTTCCTCTAGAGTTGAGGTCCTGAATTCACATTTTGAGTCTCCTAAACAATAAAATAATACATATGTGTTTGTTAAAGCCATGTATGTGGGATATTTCTATGTAAAAGCAGTAGATAGCTAAGACAATGAACTTGAAAGTTCTAAATTTTTACAAAAGAATTTCACTTTTTTATTTGTGAGCTCTGTAGCCAGACAAGATCACTGTAGCGCTAGTTTCTGGTCTCTAGTAGTTTGGATTTTTTTCTAAGTATATGGACTTCCTTAGTAATTTTCAGTTTTTTAAAAATATGAAATGCCTTTTAATGGAAAGAGTTTAAAAATTCATCTCCAAACCTGTACTTTCCATCAGTCCTCAGGATGTGATACTGTCAACCCCTGATTATCTGTGAAGGATAAATTGTTCACTTACTTAGGAATGATTTATGGCACAGTTTTAACACTAAATGTTATTTTCCCACCATCTGTCATGCTTTCAGCCAATTTCACATCAATTAGATGGTGCTGTCCATGGAATGATAACTAATGTTAACATCTGAAGAAATATTGATATATGTATATGTGTGGTATGTTTGTAAATGCCTATGTGTATATATATATCTATCTATATGTGTGTACATATGTCCACACAGACCAATATGTGTATATGTGTGTGTATATATACAGGGAGTGGTGACAAGCATACATTTTTCTTTGTGTATGTCCAAAGGCACTTAAAAAATTCATGAAAAATTCCACGACCTTTTTATTCCATTTTTCCATGAAATGTTTGAAATCTTCATTTTTGCTCTGGTGTCAAGCTGGTGCACCATGGGTTGCTAACCAGAAGGTCAATGATATACAGAGAGAGACAATATGATATACAGATAGATATGGTTCTAACCCACACGCTGCTTCATCGGAGAATGATAAGGCTGTCTGCTCCCTTGACATTCTCAGCAATCATAAAAAGTCATTCGACTCTATCATTTCGGATCTCATTTCCTTTCAAATGTGATCTGTTCCCAAATTTTTAGAAGTCTCCTTGTACATGTATATCTGTGAGTCTTTGAGTATGTTTCTATCTTTGTGTTTGTGTGTCCATGTAAAGCGCTGTCACATTAATCCCGACTCGTAGCAACCCAGCAGGCTCACACATTGCCCAGTCCCTTTCCATTCTCATGTTCAACGCCATTATTGTAGCCACTGTGTCAATCCATCTTTTTGAGAATCTTCCTCTTTTTTTATTTTTTTTTATTTTCTACTTTACCGAGAGTAATGTGTTAGACAGGGTTCTCTAGAGACACCAAACCAGGACACTTATATATATATATATATATGTGTGTGTGTGTGTGTGTGTGTGTGTGTGTGTGTGTGTATGTGGATAGATATATACAGCACAAAGGAATATAGCAGCTAATTAGTCCACACAGCAGTGCAGTGAGCTCAGTTCAGCTCACTTCTGTGTAACAGTTACTATACTGGAAGTCCTTCCACTCACGAGGATTGCTGGGTCCAGGGTCAAGGAAGCAGACAGCTGAGTCCCCCTTAGGATAATTCAGGCAGTCCAGCCACAGGCATCAAACTTCAGGCTGGGTCAACAACAGTAAGCAGCTCAGGAAGCTGAGAAAAGCAGTCCTGCTGGGTATCCCATTCCCACCAAAGGGCAGTGATGCCCTCCCCCGAAAAACAAAACAAAAACAAACAAACAAAAAAAGAAAAGCAGTCCTGGATGGGATATAGAACTCAAACAATGCAAAATGACAAGATCCACCAGCCTCAAGTTCAAACGATGTTTACACCAGCAGTGTGTCAAAGCAGATCTCAAAGGAACCTAAAACTCTAGCAACAGGATACATGGGTTGGGTGTCCTACAGGTAGTGTAGCATACAATTTGAGACAGAGAACTTGCTGAAGCAGCAATATGCTGGTCCGAATACCTGAGAGTAAGAGAGAGAGGGGTAAGTCTTGCCAAGTCACTTATTTCTTTGTCATCCAATCACAGTGGGACTTTAATCCCACATGTTCCTATTGGCCACGTTGGCACTATAAATCTACCTATCAGGGACTGATTCTTCTTGATAACACTTCCAAAGTGTGCAATGAAGTCCTACTATCCTCACTCTTAAGACATCTTCTGGATGTACTTCTTAGAAGACAGATTTTTCTAAAAAAATAATAATAGAAGTTTACAATATATTCAATATTCTTTGCCAACACCATAATTCAAATGCATCCATTATTCTTTTGTCTTTAATTTTTGTGTGCTTTTGTATGTACATGAGGTGATTGCAAATACCATAACTTGGATTAGGGATAGGTTAGTTTTCAAAGTGAAGTGCATGCTTTCTAATTAGTTAGTTTTAAAATTAAGTCATTTTATTGGGGGCTCATACAGTCCTTATCACAATCCACACATAAACCCATCGTGTCAAGCACTTTTGTACATTTGTTTCTCTCATCGTTCTCAAAACATTTGCTTACTACTTGAGTCCCTAGTATCCATTCCTCATGTTTTCCCTCCCTCCCTGCTCCCTCTTCCCCCCATGAACCCTTCTTAATTTATAAATTATTATTATTTTGTCATATCTTACACCATCCAACATCTCCTTTAATCCACTTCTCTGCTGTCTGTCCCCCAGGGAGGAGGTTATATGAAGATCCTTGTAATCTGTTCCCCCTTTCTCCCCTTTCTCCATCACCCTGGATTCCCGGGGTTTCCTGTTCCTATCTGTACCAATGTACATCCTCTGGTCCAGCTGGATTTGTAAGATAGAATTGGGATCATGATAGTGGGGGGAGGGGCATGCAGGAGGATGGGGAAGTATTTAAGATCTATAGGAAACTTGCATGCTCCAGCATTGCTACACTGGACCCTGACTGGCTCATCTGCTCCCCACGACCCTTCTGTAAAGGGACATCCGCTTATCTCCAGATAGGCCTTGGGTCACCACTCTGCACTCTCCCTCATTCACAATGATATGATTTTTTGTTCTTTGATGCCTGATACCTGATCCCTTTGACATCTCATGATCACACAGGCTTGTGTGCTTCTTCCATGTGGGCTTTGTTGTTTCTCAGGTATATGGCCGCTTGTTTATTTTCAAACCTTTAAGAGATGTGTTTGCATTTTAATACTTTAAAAAGATCTTTGAGAAAATACTTTGAGAACGATGATGGCAACAAATGTACAAATGTGCTTGACACAATGGATGTATGTATGAACTGTGATAAGAATCGTAAGGCTGAGCCCCGGTGGCGTAGTGGTTGAGTGAGGGACTGCGGCCCACTGGCTTGGCGGTTCAAATCCAGCAGCAACAAGACTGGGTAGCTCCCACGACCACCAGAAGGCAGATATTGTACCCCCCCCCCAAAAAAAAGAGTTGTATGAGTCTCCAATAATATGATTTAAAAACAAAAAGTTTTAACTGAAGATCCTGTAAGTAGCTTAAAAAAATGATCTTTGCAGTAGATTTGACCTTGACAAGAAATACCTTGTTATTTGATTTTTTTACTTCCATGGGCATTGATTGCAGATCTAAGTAAAATGAAATCCTTGACAATTCTATCGTTTTTGTGTATTAAAACACAAAACATTGTGTATTATACAATGTTGCTTATTGGTCTAGTTGTGAGAATTTTTATTTCTTTTTTAAGATACAATACGTCCTGAAGATTGTAGTCTTTGATAATCATCAACAAGCACTTCAGTTATTCTTCACTTTCAGTAAGCAAGGTTGTGTCATCAGCCTAGCACAGGTTGTTAATGAGTCTTTCTTGAGTCCCAAAGCTATGTTCTTCATATAACATAGTTTCACGGATAATTTGCTCAGTAAACAGCTAGAATTAGAAGGGTGACTGTATATAGCCCGATGCACACCTTCCCTAATTTTTTTGTTTTTTTTTTGTTTGTGGGGCATCACTGCCCCCTGGTGGTGGGAATAGGAGGCCCAGCCTTCCCTAATTTTAAACCACATAGTATCCCCCTTGTTCTGTCTAAACAACTGCCTTTGCTCTATGTACCAGTTCTATATGAACACAATGAAATGTTCTGGAATTCTCATCTTTCACTATGCTATCTGTAATTTGTTATGACGTACATTATCATATGCCTTTTTCTAGTCAATGAAATACAGGTAAATCATTTTCTTGCATTTACCGATTTCAGTGAAGATTCATCTGACTTCAGCTATCATTTCCTCTTTACTTGTCTTCTAAATCGGGCTTGAATTTTTGGCAGTTACTGGTCTGTAGATTTCAACAACAATTTAAAATTGTATTTATTAAACTATTATATGTATGTTGTAATTATGATATTTTTTGGTAAACTCTGCATTTGAGTAGATCACCTTTCTTTGAAGTGGGTAAAAATATGAACCTCGTCTAGTCTGTTGGTCAGATCACTGTATTATGAATTCCCTGGCATAGAAAAGTGAGCACTTCTTCCCTGCCACCCCCCCTGCCCCCCCACTAGTGCTACATGGGGTTGTCAGACCATATAGAGTGATACTCCATCAGTTGTTGGGGCCTTGTTTGTTTGCTTGTTTTTGTAAATTACAGGTGTGTGTGTGTACCTAAAAGGATAAGTAAAAAAGTATTTCTACTAGGATTCAAATCATTATGTACACAGGTTGATTTTAAATAAAGCATGTCTAATCATGCTTCTGTGATCAGCAAAATACTTGTGTTAATCTCATTATGCAGCTTTATGAAAAGCTTCAATCCAACCAGTGGTTTCCATGGGTATTTGCTGGCTCAGTTAAATTTTAGGCACAGAAATCAGCACAAAAAGTTATAGCTACTATTTGGGGGCTTTCTAAAAGGGGCTATCTTGATAGAGTTTTTTTTTTTTTAACACAAGATGGTCACAGTGGCTTATTGTGAAGAGTTTTTAAGAAAATTGAAAATAGCACTGGTGAGAAAAAGTTAAGGAAAGTTACACTAAAGAAATTGTTTCCATAACCACTATACAACTGCTCATTTTGATTATAACAAAAGCTGTCCTGTGAGAATTTCATTGCGAAGCGTTACCTCACCCACTCTGCCCACGCTACCTCAATGATCTTGCCCAGTGAGACTGTGTGTTCCTCATGCTCAAACAACATTTAAAAGGAACATGATCCAAGTGTCTTGCAGGGTGGAAATTCAAGAACCCATAATTTCTCAGTAAAGTGTTAGAGATGAATGCACCATCTTCAGAAGTGATCCAGCCCCAAACTGGCTTAACAGTGTTTGTCCACAGAGATGATGCTCTACGTCCTTCTTTGGTGCTTAATGACTAGGATCTTGGATGTTAAAGAGGCCATCTAAGAAGCAACTATTGTTTTGTTGTTGTTTTTTCCAGAGCAAAGAGTGAAAACAAAACAAAAATCCACTTGAGTGTTTGAGTTTGGCTTATTCTGACTTCTTTTTGCTTCATAATCTTAAAATTCTTTTAAAGGGCACCAGTTTTCTTCAATTAATATAAAAACAAACCAACCACCACATTGACACATTTAAATGTTCAGGACCCTTTGTTCTACAGAGCAGAAAGGTGGGCTTTCTACTTCCCCAAAGAGTCACAGTCTTTGAGCACTGCCACCATCACCCCCTCCTGGGGCAGGTCTACCCTGTTCTATCAGTTGTCATGGACTCAAGGACAAAGAGTTTTTATTTATTTTGATTCTTAGATAGAGGCTAAATAGCTTTTATCATGGATTATGCAAGGGGCTTGATTTTGATGGAGCTAATGTTGAGAAATAAAGTTTATATTTTTATCTTCAATTCCCTCTGCCACATACTTTAAAAAATCCCTCTGATATATACGTCCATACCCACAGATACATATACTAAAGGTCTTCAAAGAGCCCTGCTGGCATAGAGAGTCACAAATGGTGATAGCCATCTTAAGACCAGCAGTTAGAAACCACCAGCTACTCTGAGGGCGAAAGGCAGACTTTCTGCTTCCTTAACCCACAAACAGGGACAGTTCTGCTTTGTCCTATAGGATCTCTATGAGTTGGAACACACTAACTGATGGTAAGACATCTTTAACAAGATCATGGGGAAATGGAATTAATAGATAAGAGATTTTCCCAGACTTTTTGACTCTTCTTGGGTAATATAAAAATACCGATATGTAGATGCCCCCCCCCCAAAATACCAATCTATCCATGCATGCATATACATGAGGGAGCTTCAAAACATTTGTGGAAAAAGCTCTCATGCATACAACATGTATCTGTATGTGTATCATGTGCACATATATGCACACACATATAAACACACATACATATACACTGGTCACATATATGCATACATACCAGTATGTACTACTGTTCCTCACTGAACAACCATTTCATTATCCAACATTTTTCATTTGCAACAATAGTAAGATACCTGTGATCTGATTTTTTGCGTATTAACAACAAAATGAATGCCATAGTGCAAGGTGACGGTGTGACTGTGACAGTCCAGGTTACGCTTCATTCACCTCATTCATGATTCCCAGCAGTCTGGCAGTTGTGTAATGCTGTAGTTTGACAGTTATTTAAAGACGTACTTCTCTTGCATTTTGTGATCTGATAGGATTAGCTTCCTTTTTTTATAATGCTTATTTTTGCATAATGATCTGGTCTTCAGAATCTCACCATGCTGATAATTAAGGAGTCGTGTGTGTGTGTGTGTGTGTGTGTATGTGTATAATTGAGCCCTTGGGGAGTGGTAAAGGTAACTCTACCTTTCAAAAAGGTGGTGTTTTGAACCTCCAGATGGGTTTCTTTAAAGGCTAGTCTTATGATCTGCATTTGAAAGGTCATAATCTTGAAGACTGATGGAGAAATTCTATTCTACAAACATGAGATTGCCAAAAGTCAGATTTGATTCAAATCTTTTGTTCTATCTACCTATCTACCCATCTATCTGTCCATGCACCTATTCATTTAACTATGTATCTATCTATATATCTACCTGATCCCTATGAAGCAAACATCTGTCAAGGACAACTTAAGATAATTGGTATTTTAAAGGTGATTTTCAATTTTTAAATGTTTTTAAATATAATATATTGGTCTAAGAAGCTCTTTGTTTTGAGCAGAAGTATTTAGTGAACTTAACAGTTGTGGCAGTCATGTGCTTATGTTAATTTCATGATCGAGATGAAGGGGTGGTGTCTAGCCTATTAATTTGGAGATAGCCATTGAGTAGCCAATGAGGCCTCTGTGTGGGCATGGCCTTCTCCTGATATGTCTGGGAAATCTCACAATATTTCCCTTGTGAAGATGAGAAATTATCTCCCCCGAGTTTTGGGACTTAGTTCCAGAGATGATTACTCACGGACAAGACAAGATGGCAGCATCTGAGGAGCTGGAGAAGCCACACGGCTTGGCCCTGATGGAGCCAGACCTCTGAAGCTGGAGAGGCCACATGGAAACCCCTGCCAGCGATGACTTGCTTCTGCCACCACTGGATGTTGTTGATGAACCCTGAGCCCTGGAAGCAAGAAGCCATGGGGAGACCCCTGCCAGCGCCAGGATTCTGCACCCACTGACCTATGACTTCATGAGTCAGAAGGAGACATTGACTGGTATTGGACATATGGGCTAATATCGGATTTATGACTTTGAACTGGACGATGCTTCCTTAATGTCCTGTTCCTCTTTTATATAAACCATACCCATATATATATGGGTATATGAGTCTATGTATTTGTTTCTCTAATCTACCCGGACTTATACAACAGTGTTCTCCCAAATTCAAATTCTGCAAGGAACCTCAGAACATGATCTTATTTGTAAATAAGTTTTTTGCAAATGTATCTGTTAAGTTAAAATGAGAAAACAGTAGATAAAAGTTGGGACTAAAGTCAATGACTTTTGCCTTTGGAAGATGAAAAATCACATAGAGATAGACACAACATTGAAAAGTGTATGTATAGATGGAGGCAGACTTTGGGTTTATACCATAAGAAGACAAGGAAGGCCAAGAGACATCAGAATCTGGTAGAAGCAGGGAAGGATTTAGTCATAGAGCAGGGTGCTCACACGCTTTTTAGCATGTGAGATACTTATAAAATTATCAAGTCAAAATGATCTACCAACTACAAAAATGCAAAATATATATATTTATTTATTTATTACATTATTCATAAATGCATTGAGAATTCTTTATAGGTACAATGTATGTTTATGTAACTTGCATAACTGCATGAGTCCATTATACAATACAATACAATGCACTATGTGCATTTTTTTGTCATAACCTGAGTTTACTGTGATGACTTGCACTCAATGGAATGAGCCAGGAATGCACAATCCAGACAGTAGCTGATGACAGCCAGCCACAAGCACACTTCCAAATGATCATCAGTATGGTGGAATGGTACTGGGACTTAATGATCTTTATGTGGGAAAAGGCTGACTCACATAAATAAGTAGAGCTGAGTAATACAATCAAGGAGGTAGCACATTTTCTCATATTTGGATACTTTCCCCTCTGTGAGTAAGTTCCAGAATTGTTCATACACTCTGGACTTCCGCTGAATGTTGGCTTGTAGTATCAAAATCTCCCATTCCGTATGAAAGTGATACATGTTTTTGTCTTCTTAATTGACCCATCTCTCCCACTTATTTAATACCTTTTCTTACATTTAATAGAAAAAAGGTCTAAAAATAGGTGATAAATTGGCTTGTCCATTTTGCTTCATTTAATGCAGTTGTTTGTGCATTTGTTTGACACCTAAGATTGCATCTGATTGGCTGTGCTGTATATCAATTAAGAGATGGGATTGATGATAGGTTTACATCTATTTTTTAATGCCTTGAGATCTACCCACACTACATTTGCCATCGACATATTGAGCATCTCTGTCCTAGAGACATCAAAAAGTCCCAACACATTGATTTCTGATCTCTGGCCTTCAGAATAGACTAGATTCCCCAAGAGAGAATGGACTTCTGTGTTTTAAGCCATATCACTGTAGTACTTCATTGAATCAGATGCAAGTTATCTATCTGGCTATGAGTATCATTTCACACTCAAATATTTTGAAAACACTATGCCACTGATAGTGTTACCACAGCATGTCTTATCTGCATCTGAAATTTAGTTAGGGTTCAGATAGCTATGTAGATAGAATTGATTCTGACCCACGGTGATTGTATGTATGGCAGAATAGAATGTTGCCAGATTGCACCATACTCATGGACGTCACGATGCTCAAGACCTTTGCTGGAGCTATGGAACCAGTCTATCCCACTGGGGTCTTCCTCACCCTCACTGGTGTTCTACTAATCTCAAAGGTCTGCTGGCAGTAATTGTTCCCACTTATCATATTTTTTGGACCATAAGATGCACTTCTCCACACACACCCCCTCAAGTGGGGGAGGAACAAGGGTACATCTAATGGTCTGCAGGTGTGGTACCCTGAACATTTTAGTATACTGGTACTATTTTGTTCAGAATATTTTTCTTTTTGTTTCCTGCTTAAAAAGCCGAGTGTGTCTTATGGTCAGGTGCGTCTTATGGTCCAAAAATATGGTAATGCTGGTGAGTTGGACACCCATTTTTAGAGGCAGATTTTATCAGATCTGCAGCCTTTTCTCTTACTCTATTTTGGTATTATCCTTATGTAGAAGCCCCTCTGAAATGTACCCTGAGTGATGATATTGGTATTTGAAAGACCAGCAACATAGCCTCGAGGATCAAATTAACATGTCTACTATCACGGTACCACAAATTGACAGCAGGGGGGAGGCTATTACCACATGTTGGTAAAAATATAGCACAGTGGATGACACACATATACCATTATCAAACAAATGAAGAGTTCAGTTTCTGCCTTATGAAGATAGAGCTCAGTAAGGAGGTTCCAGTTTCTCACAGGATAACTGAAAATTAAAGCCAGACATGGCCAAAATGCATATGGTATACATTAAATATGGTATACATTAACAAGAACATATATTTAATGCAATGCCATATAATAATGAGTTCCTGCTCTCTGCAATTCTACTTCAGAAAGGAGGTCTTACTAGAAAGGCTACTTCATTTTCAAAAGTATGTACATAGATTGATCAAGGACAGAGCAATATGTGGAATTGCTACTAAGAGAAAATTGCCTGTGACCAAATGTTAAGGTTTCAGAAAGTTTTAAGTGAAGAGAACCACATCTGTCATCAGAATTCTAGGCAAGAGTTCTCTCTCCCCAGGGGAGTCCAACAGGGCCATAGTGGACCAGAAGAAATGTCTTTTCAGAGTTCTCAGTCATTTTCCTTATTTCTCCTATTACTCAGTGAGGTTTGTCCTTGATCGAGACACTTTGCAGGAGCTGGGTAAGGTAAAAGTTTTTCCTGTCATGGTGTAAGTGAACAGAGGATGTTTTATTTTGTTTATATGGATCACTCCCTCCTGTTAGTAAGAAGTGGCAATTGGGTTTAGGGAATCATATAAGTGAGAAAGGTGAGTGATAGAGTGCTGGAAACGGCAGGACCTCAAAATGAATTCAGGATTTAGTAACTGTCTGAAGGACAAGGACAGATGGTAAGTTTAGAGGTGCACAAATATAACGGGAAGAGGTCATATGAATTTCTATAACAATTGCAGAAGAACTGCGTGATAGTTTTGTGAAATAAAGAAGAGACAGGAAACCATATGGTGGGATGATAATTAGGCTCCAACTTTTGCCTTTAAGAAAGGAAAAGTCTTTTAAACTTATTTCTAAAGACACAACCTGAGGAAAAGGAAAAAGAGTTCCTGGAAAAAAGAAGAAAGTGAGTATGTGATAGGCTTACATTTCAGAATTCTGGAGAGACTTTATGATAAAATTTAAAGTAAGAGAATGAAGAAAGGAAACATACTCATAATAATTCAATCAATGAAGAACTAGAGAACAAGATTTCTAATTATCGATATAGTACATTAGTACTGACAGAGTTCCCAAATAGAATTTTTCATTAATACTAATAAAAATATTTCAACACTGAGAATAAGCAGAATGAATCTTAGTTGATGTGACCTTCTTTTTTCTGTCCAGCAAGAAAAAGTACACATCCCCTTCCATTTTAGAGCAAAGTCTCTTCCCATAGTGTGGGTATCTGGCTAAGTGTATTAAAAAGCTAGGTGAATTTAGGGATTGTTCCCTTAAATAGGTGATATTCACACTTGATTTCTTTTAATCGCAACAGTTTTGATAGCAAGCAAGTGGTTAAAAAGTTTTCCTGACATCTTTTCTCTACTCAAATGAATATTGCCACATTGGTTTCTGCTGGAGGTGAGTTCTCTAGCTGTCCCTCTGTCTCTCTTTGGTGCTAGTGGGGGGAGGAGTCCTGGCAGTGCAGCAGTGAAGCTTGTGACTACTGAATGAAAGATTAGTGGTTTGGATCATCCTGTTCCTGGGAAGAAAGGTATGGCAGTCCATTTCCATAAAGATTTATAGCCTTGGAAACCCTATGGGGGCAGTGCTACTCTCTCCTGCAGGAGACTCTGTTCAACAGCCATGGTTTTGCTGGGGTTTTGAGAATATACAAAGGAAAATATATATCAACTAAGCCATTACCACATACACAATACAGTGACATGGACTACAGGCTTTGTTTCGTGCAACCTCCTTGTCTGAGTTAGTCGTTTCTCATTAGGATAAATGCACTGCCCCCACAGTGCCTCTACGATTGAGTTGCTGTTGAACTGAAGAACATGTATGTGTAAAAAAGCAGCCTGCTCAAGGCAGACACTGCTTCCTACTTAAGCTGAACTCTTGCTTGGTTTTGAGAAGTCTTTAAACTTTCCATTCTTTTGAGATATTTGAATTATTTTTCCCAAAAACCATTTTATTAGGAGCTAATCCTAACTGTGGAACCATTCCACAGTTCAATGATATCAAGCAGTGTTGTACAATTGCTACCACAATCTATTTTAAATGTTTTCTTCCTTCTTGAACTTCTTGATATCAGTTCCCTCATACCCCTCCATATCCCCAAGACCCCTAATTCTTTTTATCCTCTATAGATTCATCTATCTTGGGTTTCAGTATACAAAAAAAATCATAGAAAAACATATAAGAGTCATAAGACGACAACCAATAATGACAAAATACAAGAGACAGCCCCAATATGAATATATATATATATATATTAAAAGGTAGATCAAGACCATAGTGTTTCAGAAGGAAGATCAAGTGTCAACGTTTTAATTGTTCAAGTCAGATTGATCATTTTCATATATTGTAGTCATATCTGTAGTAGTCTCTGTTAACCAGGTGAATCCCATCTCTCAATTATGGTTAAAGGGAAATCAACAGAGGCTTATTTCCTGTGTAGATCCTGCAACTGTATTTTGGGCTTTCACTGTCATCTATACTTTCTGCACACCAGAATTTCACAATTCATGCTCTGATACTATTCCCTCCTATAGATTTGGATGGTACCCTTTATAACTCTTGGATCACAAATGTTGTTGTGCTTCTTCCATATGAGTCTAGTGCATTTCTCACTTAGATGGCTGTTTGTTTGTAAACAAGCCTTTAAAATCTCAGACACTTCTTTCTGATAGACAGGCACCTTTTAATTTCTTCACCACATTTTGTGATGACAACCATGTCTTCTGTGTTTCCTTTATATGTGTGAGTATTGAGCAGGACTAAGAATTAATTGTTCTTAGTTAGGAGCTAGAATTAAATGTGAGACCCAAATCTACTTCTGAATCTATCTATATATCTTTTTTTTGGTCTCTGGTCCTTCTTAGAGCTATCTTTGTGAATTTATTGTGAAGAATCTCCTTGATCATCTCCCTGAATCATAAGGGGCTTCTGTTTTATAGTGTCCTTGATTAGCCCATAGAAGTCATTTTAAAACCCCACTGAGAGAAGGGGATTGATTGAGCAAGTAAGTAGAGGCTAACTACACATCACAAAACATGGATTATTCACTTGTGCAGAGCAAATCCTTATGTGGCTTGAAACTGTTTGCACAAACGATGGGAGTTGGTGGTCAGGTAAAACTTAGAATATTCACTGAAAAGTTCAAATGTGGGTCTGCCAGAATTATACATATCTTAATACAGCAAGTAAAGCATTGAAGCAGTAAATGTTAGCCTGCCTACCAATAGTTCAATACTCTTGGTCCAGTTGTTTCCCACATCTTCACATACCATGGAGTTTCCATCTTAATATCCTCAGATTGCAAGTGTGTGTTTGAGGTAAAACCTAGTTCACCTAGTGGGGGTTTCCACAACTCATCACTCTGGTATGTCCTTTAGAGCATGTTGTGCACTTTGAAGATCCAGGATTCAATATCCCTGTGTTCTATGCCACATGACCTGAGTCCCCAGGAGTGAACTCATTTTTTCATCAATGGACTAGTACAAGAACTTTGAAAGCATTGTAGTTATTACAAAGTAGAATTTATATTTCTGAGGAAGGGGCAAACAATCTTGGTGTGGATAGTTTGAAAATGATAGCTCACAGTCTCCATTTGTTCATTTTCTTTCTTTCTTCCCTATAGAGGCAGAATAATTATTGTGTTAATATGGATTGCCTAGAGAAGCAAATACAAAACCATTCATATGTGTGCAAGAGAGAGTTTTACCACCAAGTGTAGTTGTTGTATATTAAGAAAACACCTAAGCCCAGTCCAGATCAAGTCCATAAGTTCAATATTAGCCCATATGTCTGAAAGCTAGTCCTTAAATGTCTATTTAGACTCACACAGCACATACAATGATGCAAATATAGGAAGATCACAGGCCAATGGGTGAAAGTTTTTATGGGTCCAGTGGTGAGAGAAGCATTTCAGTTCTTGTGTGAATCTCTACATGGCTTCTCCAGGTCCAGGGCTCTGGCTGCCATCAGTGTGTCTCCATGTAGCTTGGCAACAGGAATGCGAATGCTGAGAGACAGTCCCACCTGCAGGGAGGAAAACAGGAGGTTCCATAACCCTCAGGAGAAGGCCATGCCCACACAGAGGCATCATTGGCTATGACCTGATTGGGCTAGATTCTAACCCCTTGCTTATGTTGACAGGAGATTATGTAGCTGCCACAATGATTAAATATGCAGTTAGTACTAAGGGAATGTCATCCTAGTCTCTTTGTAAAGAGGATAATTGTTCTTGAAACAGCAACTAGGATTGGTTCCCCAAGAAATGTGGACTTGAGAATTTAGAAGGAATAAATTAAGCTGAGAGCAGTACCACCTACTTCCCAAAGGAAGATTGAAAAAAGAAGACAGTGTTTTCAGAATTGTTTTGTTGGAGAAAAACCTAGTTGTTTTTTGTTTTGTTTTTATTTGTTTTAAATCCAGGTCTTAATAGTTTCCCTCAAATCAGAGCCAGACCTCTAAAATTAATATTTTTTTCATTACTAATATGTTTAAATTTTACTCCCTTTTGAATAGCAAGCATGTTACACTTCATTTTTATTACTTTTTCCCCATGGTGCAAACTGATTCAGTGTCTGAAGCCCATGGATAAAGCTCATGGGGCTACAGTTTGCTCTGGCATGGACACTATGGGAGGCCCATGGGGACAAGCCAGTCATAAACCCAAATCCATTCATGACATTGATATTTAAGGGTAACTTTAGGGATGTGACATGTCCTGAAATTTTCTGATCTGTACAATATAGAAGAATCTGCCCAAAGGACCTGGATGGATAGTTTATAAAAGGACATATACAAATATTCAGTAAGCACATGAAAAGATTCTTAAGTGGGATTGTTCATTCAACTTCATAAAACTCTCTGAGAATGAGTCCTTTCTGGCTCAGAGCAACCCCATGCAAGGTTTTCAAGGCTGTACTTTTTTTTAGGAGCAGACAGCTCCATTCCTGCCATCCCCCATCCCCGCCCCATGAGGCTACCGTTGGGTTTGAACCATTGATGTTGGGGTTAGCAGTCCAGCACTTATCCAACAGGACCCCCCAGCCTCCTTGCCATTGACATTGTGGTGAGAGGCTGCTGAGTCCGTTCCAACTCAAAGAAGCCTCATGTACAGCATAACAAGACACTGACAATCCTGCTCCAGCCTCCAAGTTGTTCCTTTTTAAAAACAAATTTGCTAATGTTTATGAATAAACATTACATATTCATTACATGAATAAACATTTACATGGGGTTCTTACAGCTCCTATAACAATCCATACATAATTTGCATCAGACACATCTGTACATTTGTTGCCCTCTTTGTTCAGAATGGTTTTTACGTTTGAGGCCATCAATGTAGCCTCTGTGCCAGTCCATCTTGTCAAGGGTCTTCCTCGTTTTTGCTGAACTGCTGCTTTACAAGCGTGATTCTCCAGGGACCACTCTCTCCTAGTAGGAAGAAGCAATTTTTTCTCAACAGTTTTATTGGCGTGTAATTCAGTATCATACAATTCAGTTGTTCCATCATCTCAAGAACAGTTGTACAATCATCACCACCATCAATTGTAGAACATTTTCTTTGTCCTTGTGTTCATTGTTATTAGATCCCCACTCCCTGTCAACCTCCCCCGCTATAGGAATCAGTCCTCCAGTGACTGTCTGTATAGGTTTTCCTATCCTGAATTTCCTATACAAAAAAATTCACAAGACAAACACAACTAAGAATAACAGTGAAACAGATAAAAAAAAAAACCTCAATAGAAAAGAAAGTAGAAAATGTTAAAAACTAGAACAAATATAAATGGATCATAAGGGAAGGTGAAAATTAAAATCAAAATGCAAATCCATTTCATCCCCACTACAAAGGCAATGACGAAAAACACACAAACAAGGCAACAGATGATATCAGGTGTGGACAAGAATATGGAATGACTTAAGCCCTCATCCTTTGCTGGTGGAAATGCAGCATGGATGGAGCAGTCCCTTGGAACACAGTTTGGTGGTCCTCAAAAAGCCAAACAGAGAACCACATAGTGCCAGCAGTATCACACAGTACCTCCTCAAGTTTGAAAACAGGGGCCCACACAGAAACGTGTGCATCACTGTGCACTGCACCATTATCCACAATAGCTAGATGATAGAAACCACCTGCAGGGCTGAGCCCCGGTGGCATAGGGGTTGAGTGCGGGAGTGTGGCCCATTGCCTTGGCGGTTCAAATCCAGCAGCAGCTCTCTGGGAGCAAGGCTGGGTAGCTCCCGCGACAACCAGAGGGCAGTGATGCCGCCCCCCACCCCCCAAAAAAAGAACCACCTGCGTGTTTGTGACAAGATGACTGAATCGACAGAGTGGAGTACAAATGGTGGAAGACTAGAGCCCCGGGGGCAGGTGCAAACACATGTTGGGCTGCAAACCACAAGTCAGCGGCTTAACCCCACCAGCTCCTTTGCAAGCTACGTAGACAGACATAGATATCCAATCTATATTTATCTTAAACACTATAGTACAAGGGTGCGGCTGAAGATAGTGTGAAAGTAGAGTAGCTAGATTGTAAGCCCAAGGAATAATGTCGATGATCAGATGTTTTATAGAGAGCACTGGCAGCAGCTTGGAGAAGTTAGATTAGAGTAACGTCTGAGAAAGCAGAGAGTGTTTCTGCCATGCGGCTGCATAGATGCTGAGCCTGGTCTGAGAAGGGGCAATGGTGCCAGCAAAATGCATTTGAGAGGAATTAAGGTTGAGCAATTGACAGGGTTCAGAGACTGGCTGTGAAAGGAATGCATTTCTGTTTGTAGATCTCAGTTCATGATGTTCCTGTGCAGTGAGGTGGGTTTATTGCGTGGGAGGCAGACAAGAACGGACAGATGGTGAGTTTTCTTTTGCATGTGGTGAATTTGAGCGTTGACTTGGTGGCTGTGAGTTTGATTGTAGAGCCTAACTTCTTTCTTTCTGACTGCCAAAGTGGAATTTAACATTATTGAGAATGTAATATGTACCGACAACTTTGCAAGCATATTTTCACATTATCTCAATTCAGCTTGATAATGTGAGGCTAAGACAAAAACTCTGACTACCAAATTGTAGAGACCTTTATAACCTTTATATCAAAAAAGTAGCTATTATTTCCTGACATCAGCTCCATCTAGGTCTACACACATATGGATGTGGTTTTTCCTTCTCTCTTACCTTTATGTGAAGAACTCCAAGCTCTAAGGCTTATGCTACACCAAAAAGTCAATATGGGCATCCTCCAGGGACTCAAGCAGTGGTCCTTGAAATGTATTTGGAGTTCAGAGAACAAAGAATCTGAAAGGCAAGATCAAGGTTGTATAGTGGATGGTGTAAAGTTGCCCAATAAAATTTTCATTAGGCTTAAAAAAATGTAAACAAAAATTCATAAGATAGCCACTGCTACCCTTGAAGAACCACCAGGTACACAGTCAGAATGAAAAAAATTGTCTTGGCTTAACTTTCTTGGTTTCCCCCACATACACACACACCTTACACACACAGATTTTCTGAAAACTTCATAATACACCCCTGTGTCCTTTGAGAAACTATATCAAGGGTATCCCTTGGGAATCCAGCCAAATAGTCACCGTCACCTTCCGAGTTGACCTCTTTCCCTTAAATTTAACTGGCCTCGAAGATTCCTTCAGAAGCCACTGCTTTGATTGGACCTTTGTTTTGTTTTGGGGGTGTATCCATTCTTTATTTCAAGTACTTATTTATAAACCATTAGGCTATTCCTTGAAATTATAGTCCAGCTCATGCCCTTAAGAAACTTAGAAGAAGCTATGAACAACTTTAAACTGGACACTCATGTACATACAGCAGAGGGCATCCATCCATGTGTCCACTTGGCTGAGGTGTCATTAGATCAATGTCGCTGGCCATTCAAACTCCGCCAGCCAAAAGACCCAATGTGAGGATTGAATTCCTCTGGAAACTATTCCTATTGGGGGTGAAGGGGCAGACGCCCTGAAGCCAATCTCACCTGTTATTGGGATCTCGGGGTTTCATTTGCAGTTGAAAGCCACCGAAGCACCTGCATGTTCTGCATATAGTGGGTACTTGATCTACGTTTTTTTTGAAGCTTTCTTATTGACATTAAAATAAATATATCAATGTCTACAGCCATATACTGATCACAGATTTATTTTAACATGTTTTCTTTGAAACAACCCTTACATGGATGAATCAGAACCACAAGTAGCAATACTTTTTTGTTCTTCTCATTTTATTGGGAGCTTTTACAGATATCACATTTCATTGTTCAATCGCATCAAGCAGTGTTGTACAATTGCCACCACAGTCATTTTCAAAACATTTTCTTTCTTTTTGAACTCCTAGATATCAGCTCCCTTCTACCCCCTCCTTCCCTCACCCAAGCCCCCCAGGAATCCCATTTTTGGCCATATTTCACATTGGATATTCAAAATATCCATTCGTGTGCAATTCTGTTGTTCACTTCTCTTTACTTGGGTTATGGAGTCGTCAATGCTATCGGCTCCCCCTCTCTTCCCCTTCCTTCCCCTACCTTTCTACTTCCCTTCCCCTTAGGGAACTATTACTCCTGCTACTGTTTCTGAAGGACTATCTATTTTGACTTTCATGTATGGAGCGATCTTAATTATCCAAATGAACATACACAAGTCTAATATGATTGAGGAGGTAGTACAAATAAAAAACAGAATAGTAGAGGGAGAAAATATTAAAGACCTGGAGGTTAGTTATGTGCTTCATCTGTGCTATACTACACCCTGGATTTATCTTCCCTTCTGTGTGACCCTTCTGGGAGAACTGTCCAATTAACTTGCTGGTGGATTTGGAGTCTCCACTGCATCCCGAACCCTGCACATCTATTTGGTTGCTTGGTTTTGAAGTTCTGTTACTTGTCCTGTCATCACTTCATGATCACATAGACTGGTGTGCTTCTTCCATGTGGGCCTGTTGCTTCCCTGCTAAATGGCTGCTTATTTGAGTACAAGCCTTTAAGACCCTAAACACTGTAACTTTTAATAGCCAAGCACCATCAGCTTTCTTCACCACATTTGCTGATGCACACATTTTGTCTTCAGTGACTGTCTCAGGAAGGTGAGTATCATACAGGGCCACATTAGTAGAACAAACCATTCTTACTGAGGAAATATTTTAAGTAGAGGCCCACAGTCCATCTGCCTCCTTATTACATTTGCATTTACATTTATATACATATATAGATAGGTATACCTATTTTACATATACATATATATCTTTCTTCTTTTTCATCTTTTTCCTTTTTCTTTCCTCCGGCCGCATGATCATGTTTACTCATCATTTACCTCTCAGATACAATTCTATTAATCAAACACAACCAGAAAAAGGGTAGAAATACTTTTTGACTTATCCTGTAATGCTTGTAAATTGTGTCTTCTGCTATGAATTGGAATCAAGTTGACAGTAACCAGACTGATTAAGTAGCAAAATGTCACCCAGTTGCTATTGGGTCATTTAAAACAAATATTCACAAAGGGAGTGATTTCACCAGAGACAGAAACTAATTTCTATTCATTTCTATATATAATGTATAAAGTTCATATATGGTAGATTACAGAAAAACCACTTTTCATTCTGCACCTAGGTTTCTGGGGTCCATGGAGTTGGGGTTACTTAATCAAGTCATTGTCCTGAGATAAATTTGTGATGAGACTGGTCTCCTAAAAGTAATCTTTAAGTCAAAAGTAGTCTTGTTAATTAGTAAAATGTTTTGCCTTGAACATTGTGCTCTTTTGACGAAATCAGTCAATTTCATGGAAATAGAAACCCCAGCGTCAGATAGGAAGCTGTGCGTTAGAGTCAATTATGATAAACAGATCTACTGGGTGGGGGGAGTGGTCTGTGGGCTGAGCTGGCAACCACGAGTCAGTGATCTGAACCCTACAGCTGTTTCACAGGGAATGGTGAGGCTGTCTACTCCCATAGCTTTTTTTGGTGATGGGAGTAGGAGGCCCAGCCTTTGCTCCGTGGAGCTGGAATCGAAAACTCCATCCCAGTGGGCCGTGCACAACCACTACGTCACCGGGGCTCAGCCCGAATGTATATAAATTCTATTCTTTTTTGTTTTGTTTTGTTTTGGGGGCATCACTGCCCTCTAGTGGTGGGAGTAGGAGGCCCAGCCTTGCTGCTGGATTTGAACCTCCAACCCAGTGGGCCACAGTCCCGGGCACAACCAATACACCACCGGGCCTCAGCTCCCCCGTAGCTTTTTAAAGTCTTGGAAACCCCAAAGGGTCGTTGTATTCTGTCCTATGGGGATGCTGTGAACTCAGTGGCAGAAAGTGCATTATTCTGGAAACATATTGAGGCCCCTTTTTCATGGCAGTGCCCACTATGAGACCTAAAGACTCTTGTATTCAGACGTTTTGCATTAGAAAGTGGATTCCCTTTACCTGCTCCCAACCAGCCCCCAAAAGAATTTTTGGAAGTTCTGTATCTTTGGTGCTTCTTGATCCTCTAATGGACATGTAATTCTGGTTTTCAGATCTCATATTAAGTAACATTAATAAATTTATATTATTGGCTTAATACGACTTTTGTTTTAAGAATACACAAGCAAATATACAGTATATCGGAGGTCTTAAATTTTGGGGGGGGCATCACTGCCCTCTGGTGGGAGTAGGAGGCCCAGCCTTGCTCCTGGAGAGCTGCTGCTCGATTAGAACCACCAGCCCAGTAGACCGCAGTCCTGCACACAACCACTCCGCCACTGGGGCTCAGCCCTGAGGTCTTAAATTTTTATGAGGATGGAAAATTAGGGGGAAAGAGAGGGATGATGGTGAGAAAGGGCAGAGAAATGCTAAAAAGGCAACTCTCCCACTCATTTCTTTGTGTTTTTTCTTCGTCCTTTCAATTTTTTTTGGGGGGGGGCAATCACTACCTCTGGTGGTCGTGGGCGCTACCCAGTACTGCTCCTGAGAGCCACTACTGGATTTGAACCATCAAGCCCATGGGCTGCAGTCCCACACTTCAACCACTTATGCCACCAAGGCTCAGTCCCCTTTCAATTTTTAAAATGAATTATTTTAGAATATGTTTAGATTTGCAGAATGATTGCAAAGATTATTTTGAATTTACTATTGATTTACATAACACATCTGAAGTCTACATTTTGTTCAGATCTCAATTTTCCTTAATACTTTTTTTCAAAGCATATTTATGAAGCCTTAAATGAGGCAAGGATAAGACAACCACAGAAGCATCATTTGGATGATGGAGACCATGAGCCCACGGTTATAATGGGATCCAAGTATTGCCAGCAGATCATTATAGTATAGTTGTCTGTGAGATTCCCAAAGCTGGATTGGAGCCATAATTGGAACATGTACATTATGTCAGACAGAGGAGCTTACAATATCGGCTCAAAGGTTTCCCTGAGGCTGTCATCTCATGACTTATAACTAACTAAACAACCTCCACTCGAGTGAGCTCCATCCAGGATACATCCAGCGAGGCCTCCAGAGGAGACTGTTCATCCCTGGGCTGGTTGAGAGCAGGTGAAGGGAGTCCACTTTCCAATGCCAAATGTCTAAGTTCATCTCCTCATCTCTATGCATTCCTTGTCTGGTCATGAATTCTATTCTTAACAATTGTTGGGCCACACTCACTAGTGTCAGTCCTCTGTGTGGATTTAGCTGATATTTCTCTTAGAAGACTGCTTGTTTTTAGAGAAGTCTCAAAAAACAAACAGACAAACATAGTGATTGCTCAATGGATTGCTAACTGTAAGATCAGCAGTTTGAAACCACCAGCTGCTCCAAGGAAAAAAGACAATGATTTTTTATCCACATTAAGTCTCAACACCGCCCCCCCCAAAAAAAACAAAACAAAAAAATAGTTATAGTCTCAGAAACTCACAGTGCCCCCCTGCTCTGTAGTGATGCTGTGAGTTGGCCTCGACTAGATGGCAGTGAGTTTGTTTTTTTTTTAATTATTATACATACATGCATATATTGTGCCAAGCCCCTTCGCCTGCCTGCTGTTGTCATCATTCTCCAAATCTCTGCTTTTCCCACATGAGCCCTTAATTTCAGCTTCTCATCCCTTCCCCTCCCCATTCCCCCCTGCCCTACCACCCCTCATTACTTTATAAATTATTATCATTTTGTCATATCTTATGCTTCCCAACGTCTCCTCTTGCTCACTCCTCCGATGACCGTCCTCCAGATAGGAGGTTATGTGTGGGCTCCCCCTCTCTACCCTTCCCTCCACCTTGAGATTGGCTCCTCCTCTCTACCCTTCCCTCCACCCATCAGATAACTCCAATCTCACTGTTGGTCCTCATGGGTTCATCAGCCCTGGGTTCCTTGAAATGCCAGTTTCCATCTGTACAAGTGTATCTCTTCCAGTCCAGTTGTATTTGTAGGGGAGAACTGGAACCATGATAGCTGGGGGGAGTAAGCCTTCAAGAACTAGAGGAAAGTTGTTTTTTTCATCGCTACTTCACTGCACCCTGACTGGTGCTTCTCTCTGTGACTCCTCTCTAAGTTGCCCAAGAATGGGCCTTGGGTGAGTTTGGAGTTTTAAGAGCTGAGATACTATTGTTTATGATAGCCAGTTACTATCTGAGTTTTTCTTTTCTTTTTGTTTTTTTTTTTTGGGGGGGGGGGCATCACTGACTATCTGAGTTTTTCAACACACTTTGCTGCTTCACTCAATTTCTTCAGTGATTACTTTAGGCAGGGAAATATTGAGCGAGCAGGTCCACAATAAAAGAACAAATTGTTCTTAGATTAGGGTTCACAATTAGATGCAAGGCCTTTTTTTTTTTTTTTTGCATAATCCCCTCTGGCTCTTTCCCTTGGCGAGGTTCTCATTTATTTTGCAAGGCAAGCTCACCTGCAATGTTGCATTTAGCTGTGATGACTGATTGCCTGATTTTATTTTCCTCTTTTTGTCTATTTTTGTTTGATATGAGGTTTTATGTTGAACAGCTCAACAGATAAATGCCAAGTTTGTTTAAACAACAGCAGCGAGAGGGCTTAGCCTCATCATCCCTCCAATGCCTTCTGGCTCATCTGTTGCAGTGGACTGTGAAGTACTAACAGGAAAGACTCGTGCGTTGAACTTTCTAGTTCCTATGTCTGAGGAGCACACTTTGACCCCTTCAAATTGCCGATAAACAACCCGAGGTGAGAAAGAACCTTGATGATTTTGTTATTTGGGAATCATCCTCAAGGAGTGGAGAGCTGGGTCGGGTCTTGTGCCTTGAGACATACATCCTCACTCTCCCACCAGAAGAGGGAAGAGAAAGGCAAGCTTGAGCACAGGCCCAAGAGGAATACCTAGAGAAGGGATGAAAGCAATCAGAGAAGTGACACAGTCCAGGAGGCGACTCTCACCAGCTGTGAAGGAGTGTGATTAAGGACTAGGAGTGAGTACCTGACAAAATTCTCTGGTAACGTCTGAGAACGGTTTCAAAAGCAGGGTGTGGACAGAGCTTGATTTCATAGGCAATTGTATATATTTCTGCTGTCCACCAAAAATGGTAAGCAAGTTAACTTTTCTAACGATTGCAACTAATTATACATACAGTATCTTTTCATGCTTGGAAAATGAAATGCCATTACATTAATCATGGCTAATTGAAGAAACTGCTTTTAATCTGGTGGTACAATAGGATGACGAGAGAAATTAGAAGGCAAAGCAATTAATATACACGATTAATGTAGATTTCAAATGAAAAAACGCCCCAAGCCAAAACACAGTGGCTGCAACAATGGGCTCAGACATAACTACTGTGAAGATGCCACAGGACCGGAGAGTGTTTCATTCTGTTGTATAACTGGATGGTGGCTAACAACAACAACAACAACAACAAGACTAAAGGCAATTGCAGTCGAGTGCTCCTGACTTCTTCGGAGAACTGAGCAGCACGTCGTGGGCTACATGTGGGCCGGCTAGCTGCGAGGTCAGCAGTTGGAACCCCTGCGGAAGGAAAATGAGGCTGTCTGCTCCTGTAAACATGCGCGGCCCTGAAAGCCCACGAGGCACTTTCCCGGTCTTGTCGGGCCACTGGGAGTTGGACTCGGCAGACCGACAGGCAGCTTGTTTTGAGTTTGGGAGACTTCTTGTTGCCTATGATCTTCTGCACTCGGATCACTCGGGCTTTTTCCACATGGCTCTTGTCTGGGCTCACACGATCGACTTTTCAGTCAGTTGTCCATCAAACTTTTAATCGTTTATCATAATTAGGAATGTCTTAGAATGTCCAGGTCCTGCTAAATCCACCTGATGATAAAAAAAGTAATGAAGAAAACTATATTTGATGGTAAGCAAGAGCTGTGGAAGAATGACGATGTCTGCGGGGCATCAGCAGACGTCTACTAGACTAACCGCTTTGCGCTTTGGATGGGGATCTCGTAGTTGCTATTTGCTATTGTCAGACAAATTATTTTCAAAGGGACTCGACAAATTACATTTGGGCTTTTGTAATTGTGCTTTAATATGAAGGAATTAGACCTTGATCTTACAAGAGTCCTAATGATTAGTTAATTCCTTTTTTCTACTTATTTCAAAAACTAGGAGTGTGATTTAGTAGTGGCATCTAACACTGCCAACTGAACCTTAGTTAAGTGTTTCACACTAATAGGAATATTCCTGCCCTCCATCATCTACAAACACGGGCAGATTAATTTTCTCATCAAAACATCCTAGGAAACTATTAAACATGACATTAAACTGTGTTAGACTAAGTACATTCCTTATGAAGAATTTCTGTCTGACTTTACCACATAAGACCCTGAAGTAAACTTAGCAGACCGCAAAGTGTTTAAAAGAAAGAGTTACATATCCATATTCTAATTTTGATTTTCAGACCCATCTTAATCAACTCTACTTTCTACAGTGCTTCATTATGGTGGCAAGAACTCTGCCATATTAAATAAAAGGATGACAGCTAGGAAAGGTTGTGTGGGTGCATAGTATAAGTAAGGGTAAGTACTTGACTCCATAGCAAATACTTGTTCAAAAATTAATATTTGCTTTTAACTAGAATAATATAATTGAGGAAAAAGCAATCATCTAGAAGTAATTGTGATATAACAAAGCAAAGAGAAAGTTAGCGAGCAAAAGTTGGCGAACTTGTTCTGCAAAGTAAAATAATAAAACATTCTAAAGATGTGGGGGCCATCTCGTAGAATATATTCAATGGTGCCATGGTAATCCCAAGGCAGATCTAGACAATACATAAATTCGTGAGTGCATCTGTAGATCAGTAACTATATTTTTTAAAAAGATGGTGGGTTAGGCAGTTATGAGAAGGAAAATAGGATCAGCAAAACCAAAACACCAAAATAATTCTTAGTATTTTTATTTTTGCTTTATCATTAATGATATTCACCAACCTGTGTCATACAAAAAGAGTTAACCACGAAGATCTCAATCCACATCTTCAAAAAATGAATACGTGGTTATGGCAGTCACCTAATCTGGTGTGAACTTGAGGTTTCAGAGTGTAGGGATGGAGTCTCGCGGTCAATCTGGGGATATTCAATGAGACGCTCTGTGTGGGCGTGGCCTTCCCCTCTGAGAATCCTAGTACTTCTTTCTTGGAAGCAGGAGACACGCTCTCACTCACTGGAGACTGTTTAATGATGGGACTTACTGCCTGCGAGATGTTTCCGAGGAGAAGGCACACGGACCACGTGACATAGAGCTGCCCTCATGAGCTGAGCCAGACAAGCCAAACGGAGGCAACCAGGCCTCTGAAGCCGGAGAAGCCACTTGAAAACTCCTGCCAGTACCGAGATGCTGACAACGCCACTGGACACAAAGACCTTCTACCCACTGGCTTGTGATCATTCTGCATTTGGCGTCATTGCACATCTTTTGTGAGTCTGAAGATGAATTTATAAATTGGTATAGGACATATAAGCTAATATTGGACTTATGATCTTGAAGTCCACTGGGTTGGGATGTTTTCTTCCTTTTTTTTTTTTTTTTTGGCATCACTGCCCTCTGGTGGTGGGAGTAGGAGGCCCAGCTTTTGCTCCTGTGGAGCCGCTGCTGGAATTGAACCTCCCTGCAGTCACGCATACAACCACTACGCCACTGGGGCTCAGGCCGGGATGTTTTTTAATGTACAATTAATTACCCTTTGTATAAAACTCTCATGTACATATGCGTGTTAATGAATTCGTTTCTCTAGTCTACATGGACTGTCACAATATGTATAGACCAATGACTGTTGGGGGTGAGGGGTGGGGGTGGCAGAGAGATTATTCTCTTTTAGAAGATAGTTGACAATGTATGGAGATAGTTTTGTTTGCCACCACTGGGGTCTGCTACTAGCATCTGGTGAGCAGAGGTCAGGTAAGCCGCTAAACATCTGACAAGGCACACACTAGAATTCACAATAAAGAAAGATCTAACTCCAAATGTCAATGTGGCCAAGGTTGTGGAGAATCAGTATAGAAACATATGTTTATACCTTGCTTCACTCCACCCACCCCTGGACCCAACTTAGCATCATATTATAAGACAGTAAACATTTAAATTAAGGGAGCCAAGCACCAAAACCTGCAGGGAAGACTTTTGGGTGCTCATGTCTCCAATTTAGTAGGGAAAAACAAGTAGGGTTTGAAAAAAAGTCTCAAAGGCAGTGTGAATGAATGGAAGACTATTCTTTTTTTTTTTTTTAATTTTGCATCACTGCCCTGGTGGGAGTAGGAAGCTTAGCCTTGCTCCTGGAGAGCTGCTGCTGGTTTTGAACCGCCAACCCTGTGGGCTGCAGTCCCACACACAACCACTGTGCCACCAGCGCTCAGCTGGATGACTATTCTTATACCCTGTTGTTAAACACAAAATGCTGTGTAATTGGACTGTTCACATTGTTATTCTTCCCCTGTACCAGGTGGCCAAGTAACAGTGACACTGTTGGTATTAACTCCAGTAGGTTTTTAATTAGGCTTATAATCAAATGGCCCTCGTTGTAATCTGCTGACAACTTGGAAAGCATACATAGCAAATAAATGAACTTAGTTTAACTTGAAACTGGAAGCAGGAGATGCAGTGGCTTTCCTTGTGTCTTGGCTCTCTGCCTCTGTACTCATTGAAGGGAGAGAAAAGGGATGAGACATGAGAAAATCGAAAAGGGTAAAGAGACAGCGAAGGGAATATACAGATCATTCAGAATTAAAACAAGAAGAAAAAGTGAACAAAAGAGACATAAAATCATCCTAAGAGAAAATTATTCATTTGTCCTCTCCTTTTACTAGCTTACTGGGAATAGGGTCTGCAAAGCCAAAAGTCTACATTTATATAAACAAAACAAAACAAAAACAATCATTCTTATTTTTTAAAATTATTTTCATTTTTATTATGTAATAGTTCAATATTCAGACACAAATTATTGAACAAGAAGATGAAAGAGAAAGTCCTTTGGCATTTTGCCACTAGAAATTAGCCACAATGAATTCCATCCATACCTTCAGAAAAGATACTTTTATTGCTAGCAACCAAAGACTTTGTGGAGATACAGGGAGAGGTAAGAAGATCCTTCTAAGGTTCCTATTTTTCTGTATTTTGTTAAAAATTTAATTGTGTCAATCTAAAAATAGAAAATTGAAAACAATAATAAAACTGATATTAATATACTCACCACCAAGCCCTGGTGACTCTGCTAGGGGTCTAATTATTAATTACAAGACCAGCTGTTCAAATCTACCAGAGATGTGGCAGTCACATAACTTCATATCAACTTGAAGATATGTAAAAGTGTAGGGGTGGTATTCAACCTGTCAATCAAGTCACGGTCTGATGGTGCCTCCTGGTGGGTGTGGCCTTCTCACAAGGATGGACCTGGGAACTTCCCCTCTCTCTCTGCCTTCACCTTCCTGCTGCCAGGCTACTCTGAGACTGCATGGCCGATTGCCATGAACAAAAGGAAAGGAAATATCTTTTCATGAAGGTTATATTCCACTTGAAGAGAGATAAACTAGAATGAAAGGAAATCATCTCAATGTGCTGTCTACTGCTACTATAACAAAATATAAACTTGAATGACATAAAATAAAAAACATTGATTTTTTTTGAGGCTCAATGTCTTGCAAAGTGTCGCATAATTTCATGACACTTTTATAAATAGATTCTAGTCTGTCAATCAGGTCATAGGCTGATTGATGTCTCTTTGTGGACATTGCCTTCTCAGGAGGATTCTGGGAACTTCCTGTCTTGATTCTGTCATCAGAAGAGGCAGGCTACTTTCTATCTCTGCTTCACCTTCCCGATGACACACCACATGGAGCCAGGCTGACAGCGTCCAGGGCCCTGTGATGCTTCTGCCATTGGATCCACCAGACTGCATCACTGTCCTATGATATTCCTGCTTTCTGCATCACTGCATGTAACTTTGTGAGACTGAAAAGGAACTTATGGATTTGTGTTGGAATTAGGGATGTGAATTGGACTGGACTGGGGTGCTTTCTCCATATATGACTAGTGCTTGATATAAAGTTTCTTCTTAAACATGTATGAGTGTCTCTGGATTTATTTCTCTAGTGACTGGCCTACCACAAAAGATAAGATTCTGCTCCTGTAAACTCTGAGAAATCCTACATAGTATCCCCAGGAGGTAGAATCCACTCCCTGATTGTGGATTTTGGAGATTAAGCATGTGTTAATATTTTTCTAGGCTTGTTTCAGATTTCTTTTTAATAATTAAAACATTTATAGAAACTTTAGCTAAAAGTATATACTTCTTGTTGGTGGTAAGAAAGAGATTTAAATAATAAATATACATAAATGAACTTATAAGAAGGGAAATATTATGCAAATAAACTATTTTCACTAATGCCTTGCTGTTGGGATAAATTTTAAAAATCATTTTATTGGGGGTTTGTACAACTCATCACCATCCATCCATCTGTTGTAGCAAGCACATTTGTACATATGTTACTATCATCGATTTCAAAACATTTCCTTTCTACTTGAGCCCTTGGTATCAACTCCTCATTTTTTCCTCTCCCTCCCTCCACTACCCTCCCTCATGAACCTTTGATAGTTTTAAAATTATTATTATTTTTTCATGTCTTGCACTGTCTGATTGAGATGAATTTTTATGACAAAAATTTCAAAGTGCTTTCTGTAAAGCTTGAAAATTGATTCAAATAGCTTCTGTTTATTTATATTTAGTACCTTCTGTGTGACAAGGACATGAAAAGTAAAACAGTGCAGCCCCTGACATCTGGGAACTGTTCTGACAGCTAGACCTCAGTGTTGTTAGGAGCTGGCCTGACACTCAAAGCTAAGTCTGTTGGCCATAAACCATCTCACAGAACATCCACATCAAATAAGGTCACCCTGCAACTGTGAAGTGAGACATAGCAAGACAGCTTCCTAATTTTGTCTAAGCACAGACAGCAAGGTCACTTTGCAAGCCACGAATACCAAACATTCCTGTCTTACAGCTAATGTGATGACTGCTACTGCTTTATCAATTATACATTTAGCTTCACTCGTCTGCCTTCTTTCTGCAGAAGATTTACTGATCATCACAGAACTTCCCTGGATACCTGAGAGCACCCAATCCAGAGCCACACGGCCTGCTCTGATTCTCTGGGGTAGACTCCAATTCACCGGACCCAAATCGAAACCCCACCAGTTCTAACACTCTCCTCCTGAAGCAGTCAAGTTATTCATCATGTATATTCTCATCCTTCCCAAGTAACAAACCCAACTCTTTGAACTGCAAGGTTATTGGCTCAAGTGCACGGAGTCCAAAAGTTTTATATATGCTACCTCATGTCAGCCTAGCAAGGCTCCTATTTAGGATATAGGTATTATCTATTATTATTATTATTATTATTATTATTACTGTCCATGATCCATTTCCCAGTTTGCTGTACCGTGGTTGCTTACTATTCTGATGCCATTTAAAGCTATATCCCAGGAATTTCGAATACCAGTAAGGTCACTTACGGTGCACAGATTTCACTGGACTTTCTAGATGGAGTGAGACTAGGAAGAAAGGACTGGAGATCTAATTCCAACATTTAACCAAGAAAATGGATCACAACAAAACGTTATCTGACTGTTTTGCTTTGAACAGGGCAGCAAGAGACCCGTCTCTAAAGGAGGGCCTCATGTTTGGTGAAATGGAAAATCAGCAACTGAGGAAGAGGCCTTGTTGTCATGCTTTGGCGCAAGAGTGAGACTTGAAAATGCTGTCCTGGTTATCTAGTTCTGCCACAACAGAAATATCACAAGTGGAAGCTGTAATAAGCAGTAGTTAGTTATTCTCACAGTCCAGGAGGCTCCTTCAAAACTCACTGCTCTCAGGATGATTGCATCTCACAATGATCCTATAGGACATAGTCTATCTGCCTCTCGAGGCCTCAGCCACTGAAAATGTTACAGGACTAGAAAGCATCTTTTGAACTTGGGGTTTGTAGCCCATTGAGTAAACCACAACGCTTCCTCGTCTATAAGGCTAGAAATTTGCATTCAGGGTGTGGGTCTATAAACTCAATTCTGACTCACAGCAATCTTATTTAAGGTTTCCGACACTATAAATCTTTATGGGTTCAGATAATCTCATCTTGTTCCAGAGGAACAGCTGGAGAGTTTGAACTGCCCACATTGCAACTAGATATTCAATGCTTACCCAACGGAACCACCAGGGGTCCTTAAGGGAAGACTTTCTGCCTGCTGTGGAGGAAGATCCTTGTGGCTTTAAGCTTCTGCGTTTAGGCAATCTTCATGTGCCTTGGTACTTCTTTTCCATCAGTTCTGCTCACTTGCTAAATTTCTTTTATATCTTAAAAGAGTTTGACTCCAGGTATCCTAACATAACAAAGACAACTCATCTCCAAATGAGATTATACCCACAGGTACACCACAGGTATACTATATAAAACATATATTGTGGGGGGACACAATTCAACCCATAACACACGTCAGTGGTCGTGAGGATGACCAAAGACCTGGCAATGCTTTATTCTGGTTCTCTGGTACATAAGCTTGCCATGATCCTTGCAAAGTTCCATCTACCTAACTTTTAATTTTATCTTCCTTTTAGAGATAGTCAAAAGAATTTAACACCAGCCCCCCCCCCCCCCCCCCCCCCCCCGCAGAATTACAGAGGTAGTAAATAGCAGGAATAGCTTTCTTATATAGGTTTCATGATCACCAAGACAAAAGAAACTGTATTTCTCCTGACCCTGCTGCTTCTCTGAAATCTTCCTTAAGGGTAGGTGTTCTTTAAAGATAGAAGCTAGGACAGAGAGTCTGGTACAGTAAAAACACCTAAAAACAAATTTTAAAATGGCTAAAAACAAAACCAACAAAAAGAAATAACAACAAAATAACAACATGCTACTTGCCTGTCACTGAAGTCCATTTTCTGAACTCTTGTGTCACTGTCCAATTAGCTAGGGTTGTATCTTTTAGCAAAATCTGTACTGCATGTCTTGGTCTCAACAACCTTCATAGGGTCAGAAAATGGATTAACTTAAGAAAATGGTTCAAAGAAAAAGATGACTTTTAAAGCAGAAGAAAGAACCCTGCCAGGTGAGCTCACTGTTAAGCTGGCCTCTGTTGTCCTTCATTAGGAGCTTGACCTGGGGTATACACACCACGCTCTTTTGCATGGTTTCAGTTCAAGGCCCTTTCACCATCAGCGCTTGAAGTTCTTTCAGCTCTAAGCTCTTGACACCTCTTGAGCTGTTGCTACCTGGAATGTCCTTGATCCCTTTTTGGCCTAATGAAACTCTAGGATCCTTCCTGGTGCTTTTCTGAATCTGTACCTTCAGCTTTCATCTCTCAACTTTTTGACCCTAGGAAAGGTTTAAAATGATTGCTACAACATTCACATTATTTTGTCATTCATCTAAGTGTTTGTGAACCACACATTCCATCAGAAGCTTTGCCAACTAGCTCTGATTTCTTTTTTAAACTTTAATGGTTTATGACCTGGATTGTATTTCCCAGCAATCTAACAGGTTCCTTTCTGCTTCCCTGTTTACCATTTCCTTTTCTCCTTCCTTCCTAGTCCTTCCTACCTTCTGAGTTCTGTTGGTGAGCTCTCACAGGTGTGATTTTTTTGAACCAGTGGGTACCTCCATTGTGGTGTTGTTCATAGTACAGACCTGAAAGCTGAGTTGTGGGGTTGAGTTCCATTCCAAGGCTCAGTGGTTCCATGAACCCCCTATTAGACCAGCAAGTTTGGATTTATTTATTTACTTATTTCAGTGTTTTTGAATGTTGGTTCTCATTTTGCCCCAGTCTATTCAGTACCTCCTACTTGATCCCTTTTAGAGCACTGGTAGCCAGGAACCAGGTAGTTTTTCTGGTCCAAGGTCATGGCGTCTAGAGTTCAAGTGGACTAAGCGTTTCCAAATGTCTGAGTTTCTTCTTCTGCTTAGCTTCGGACAGGATAGATCAATATTTGCATCTCACAAGCTCTTAAAACTCCGGTCTCTACTCACCAAAGTAGGAAATGGCACATTGTCTACAAATTGTAACTATGTCATGTCAATTTGAGTTGGGTGCCTTCAAAGACTGTTGTGCTAGCCCCCAGGCCCAATGACTCATTCCTGCAAGGTGTTTGAGTACGGCTAAGAAGTCCTTATAAATTTTGTTCTACTATATGTAGAACATGTTCTACTATGTGTTCTACTACAGTCATGAGTATATTTCTACAGCATGTATAAATGCAGGCGCAGAAACACCCTCTGCCAAACAGGGATCTATGCGGGGGAGTAATCCCATGCCCCTGGCATTCAATGGATATTTCGAGAATTTGCTGTTTGGCTACCTTCTGTCCTGGGCAGCACCCCAGAAAGCAAGGTGCCCAGAACCACTCTTCCCAGCTGCCACCGCACCGTGCGGTCCCCTCCGTGGGTGGCAGGTGAGAGCACCCAATTTTCAAAATCCAACTCAATCCAGGAAAGGGCCTTCCTCGCGCCGAGGCCGGGGTCCCGAAGGCGAGGAGCAGGCTGCACTGTCCCCGGGACGGGGGCGGACCGAGCGGCGGAAGGGGCGGGGCCCTGCGTGTCATCGCGCCGCCGGCCCGGGATTGGCGGGGCCCGGGCGGGCGGGCGGCGGCGGGAGTTTCGGACGTGTTGGCGGCGGCCCCTCCGGAGCGGTTGGGTAGGCCGAGCGCGGACGGCCCGAGCCGGGGAGACTGGACGGCGACTCCGGGGCGGACCTCGCGGCTCGGTCCGCGTTCTCCGCGCCTCGCACGGGCGGCTGCCGGCCGGCGCGGTCTTCATGGAGCGGCACCGATCGCGCCCGCAGCCCTCGGGCCCCCCTGCCCCGGCCGCCTCGCTCCGCGGCTGCCGCGACGGCAAGATGTCCCGCAGGAAGGCCCCGCAGCACCCTCCGCCGCCCCGCGGACCTGAGGAGCCCGGGGAGAAACGCCCGAAGTTCGTAAGTGTCTCCCTGATCGGGGGAGGGCGGCCCCCCCCGCCGGGCGTGGACCCCGGGTCCCCCCACGTTGGTTCTGCCGCGACTTGGCACACTTGCCCAGGGCTGGGGCCCGGGGCGGGGGCTACGTTTTGCCCCGGACCTCCAGAGCTGCCACCTTATTTTAATTTTTACGCTAGACTTAGGACAACAGAGCCCACTTCTGGTTTGAACTCGTGACAAAGGTGTTGATCGTCTTGTTGCCCCAGTTCTCTAAGGATGTATGACAAAGCAGTTTTCTCAGTAGGTTGACATTATCTACGTGGACCTGGCATTTCATTTAAGTGGACCTCGCCCTCCCCTCTGTCAAAAGCTGAGATCTTAATAAAATGAACTTTTAATATTAGTGCTTCATTTCCTGCATAAATTTGAATGCAGGAAACGCCTTTCAATGCAGATGCACCTTTCCAAGTTGAAACAGCCCATTTTAAAACTTGGCGGGCAGTGTAGTCATGGCTAAAGAATGTTTAGTTTGGAAAGAAGTCTATTTGAAACCCGTTATTCCAGTTGCTTCTCTGACTTCCTTTAACATTCAACAGAAGTGTCTTAACGTCCGTTACATATTTTTGTTGGTACTGACCAGTGAGCGAAGACTCAGAGCGGCGGATAGGGTATATATGTGAATAAATCACTGACTTGGAATGTAGATCTGGGGTGAATCCAAAAGAATTTAAAATTGAATGTTGACACCCACATTACGGAAAACTACTAGTGAGTGATCGGTGTGGAAAAATACTGGAGCGATTGGTGAAATTTTACACGACAGTGTGGAAACCAAAAAGAATTGTGAATTTAAGCTTTGGGGCACAAACTAAGTTTCTGGAGACAAACAAGAATTGTGATGAATCTAAACTATGGGGCACAAATGAAGGCATTAAAAGTTTACAAACCAGGAGTGGATCCATATTTAGGTTTGATTTCATTGAATTTCTATTAGGTGACTTGAGTTCCACTCACTGTAATCTTTCACTTCGTATAACTATCAGGTAAGAATGATAGGTGTTGACTAGAACTCTGCTATACAATGAGGATTATAGCATGGGTAAATGATGCTAGATTAAGTATCGAGATGGCCACAGGGATGGCAACATTTTACATATTTTTAGTTATTTAGCAGGAAGATCATATATATGTGTGTATATATATATATATATATATATATATATTTGATGACTAAAGTCATGTCAGAACTGAAGATAAATAGTATCGGGTTAACTTAGCAAAGGGAGAACATGCTCAGTATGAGAAAAATCCCCTGGGAAAGTTTCTCCTACTTTTGTTACTCTACAACTCTTGGTTAAGAGCTATGCTCATTTTATCTCATTTGTCCAGAATATGAGGGGTCTTTAAAAGGTTCACAGCAAAAAAAAAAAAAGTTCATAGCAAAATGAAATGAAAAGTTAATAGAATTTTCCCACAAAAAATTTTTGAAGTTTCTGTATGCAAGCTGGAGATAGGAGTTGCTGTGGCTCCTTTCCAGCAAGTAGGCCATATTCAATAAGCACTATGTATATTCATGATCAATATTTGCTGTTGTTGTTAGGTTCCATCCAGTTCTTTCTGATCCTAAGCGTAGCTTCCCTGTGCACGACAGAATGAAGCACTGCAGGTCCAGCACCATCCTTACAGCTGTTCTCTATCTGAGCTCATTGTTGCACCCACTGTGTCCATCCATCCCCTTGAGGGCGGCCTTCCTCTTTTCACTGTGCTGCTCTGCCACTCTACCGAGTGTGATGCCCTTTTCCAGGGACTGGTCAGTCTTGACAATATGTCCAAAGATGTTAGACAAAGTCTTGCCATCCTTGCCTCTAAGGAGCCCTCTCGCCTTACTTCCAAGACTGATTGGTTTGTCCCTTTAGCAGTTCACGGTACTTTCAGTCCAGCACCACAGTTGAGATGCATCCATTCTTTTGATCTCTGAACTGACTGATGCGCTCATGAGCAGTGATGGTGGATCCAGGAAACCTTTTCTCCATGGAGACCATGTTACCTATTGGGACAGTTGTGAGGATTTGGTCTTCTCGACATCGAATTGTAATTCACACTGAAGGTTGCTGTCCTTTTCTTTAACAAGTACTGCAAGTCCCCGTCGCTTTCAGCGAGCAAGGTTTGATGTCCCGAAATTCCGTGAGGTGACTGCATTCCACTCCTTGTATTTTCACATCTCATATTTATTTATCAGAATCAGCTCAGATTGTGATTTGTTAAAAGGCTTATTTGCAAAGATGTCATGACATCACAGACGAGGCAAAACTTTCAAGATAGAAAATTAGTACATATTTAATGTACTGTGTCTTTTTTGTGAGAGTGTCTGATTGTACCACAAGTTGGGTGGCTTCAACCCCCCCAGCCAAAGGTGAAAAATGAAGCTCTCTGCTTTCATAAAGATGTATAGCTTCAGAAAGTCTACATAAGGTTGCTCCAAGTCAGAGTTGGTGTGATAGCCGTGGATTTGGGTCTCATGATTAATTCAAAAGGAATTTGGACCCTTGGAATATGGACTGCTGAATGTACTCAAGTATAAGACAACCTGAAAATTTCAAACTAAAATTCTGTGCCGACTTATACTAGAGTTCCCACCATAGTTTTGGGCTAGTTTCTTGCTTGTATAGTGTGTTAGTCCTGGTGGACTAGAGAAACAAATTCATAGACATGCATATGGATATAAGGGAAAGGTTTATATACAAGAGGAATAGAACATTGAGAAAGCATCCCAATCCAGTCCAGTTCAAAGTCATAAGTCTGATATTAGCACATATGCCCGATACCAGTCTACAAAGTCTTCTTCTGACTCACGAAGTCACAGGCCAGTGGATGCAGAATCCTGGCTCTGGCAGGGGTCCCCTCATGGCTCCTCTTTTCCAGGCCTCAGGGTCCATTAGTATCCACTGGTGGTAGAAACATCTCAGCACTGGCAGGGGTCTCTCTGTGGCTTTTCTGTCTTCAGAGGTCTGGTTCCATCAGGGTAAGTCCATGCGGCTTCTCCTCCGGCTCTTCTGGTTCCTTCAATCTTGCCTTGTCTGTTGTTTGTCATCCCGGAGACTGAGTCAAGCCTCTCTTCTCCCATTGGGAAATACCGCGAGACTTCCCAGAAACCTCAGGAGAAAGCCATGCTCACACAGAGGCCTCATTGGCTATCTCCAAATTGACAAGCTAGTCTCCACCCCTACATCCCAATCATGAAATTGACATGAGTACATGACTGCCATACACAGTAATTTCTTTAGCGACTTCTTCCAATTCATTACCCTTGACATAATTTATGCCTAATTTGCCATTTATTTTGTTCACTGAGTATTCGATGTTAGCAGTTGCATTTCTTACTACATCTTTGAAAGCCCCATTGGGCAGTACCACCCTGTCACAATTCACCCTGGGTTGCTGTGAATTGAAAATCAACAGCACAGCACTGAACAACAGCACATGCACATTATGTGAGCTCATTCTCTCCTGCACTGCTCTGTGATCTATAGAACTCCATTTCTTGATTTTACCCTGGAGCATTCTTGGAGGCCGAAATTCAGAGATGCCTTTCTTTAGGGGTGCCCTGAGTCTATTTTCAACAGGAGTCTAGGGGTACTTGTGATTTGGGACTATTTCCCATGAAATTGGAGCCCTTGAGGGGCAGTATCTTAGGCTCAACTGTTTTTGAAAAAAAAAAAGTATTTTATTGGGTGCTGTTATCGCGCTTATCTATACTATCCATCCATCCATCCATTGTGTCAAGCACATCTGTACATATATTGCCATCATCATTTTCAAATGATGAAACATACAACCTTCATCTAGTTCCTAAATGCCTTCCGCCCTCCCTCTCCCCACCCACTGTCATGATCCCAATTCTACCCTACAAATCCAGCTAGACCAGCGATGTACACTGATACTGATAGGAACTGGAAACACAGGTAATCCAGGACAGATGACCCCTTCAGGACCAGTGCTAACTGTGGTGATACCGGGAGGGTGGGATGGAAAGGGGGAACTAATTACAATGATCTACATATAACCTGCTCCCTGGGAGATGAACAACGAAAAGTGGGTGAAGGGGGACAGTGGACAGTGTAAGATATGACAAAATAGCAGTAATTTATAAATTATCAAGGGTTCATAAGGGAGGACGGAGTGGGAAGGGGGGGGGAAATGAGGAGCTTATACCAAGGGCTCTAGTAGAAAGCAAATGTTTTGAGAATGATGAAGGCAACATATGTACAAATGTGCTGGACACGATGGATGGATGGATTGTGCTAAGAGTTGTACGAGCCAGCCTCCAATAAAAAAGAAACGAAAAGGCTCAACTCTTTAACTTTGCTCTAGCCTAGAGTCTCGGTCTCAAACTCAAAGCTGCTTTTTGGGTATCCCTTCCTGCTGTCAGCTCCACCGGATAATCTTGCTTTTGGGGTGCAGACCTAGAGACTATTCCTTCCTCATGAGAAAACCAGCAATGGCTCAAAAAGTTATTGTTCTGTGGTACCTGGCTTTCTCTAGATCTGGCTTGAATCGATGTTAGCCAGATTCTCATTATCTAAGCCTAAGATAGCTCCTTTTGACTTTCTGAAGAAATGCAAGTTAGCGATTTGATAGGCATAGATATGATTTAGATGTCTGATGTCTGATTCTACTACCATAAGCTGGTAGTAGAATTGAGTGCTAAGCTGGTCACTCGCTTCTGTGTCAGTTCAAGAAAGCAAGAGCTCTAATACTTACTAATATTCAGTTTTAATTTGAGCCTGTGTTTACAGGATATATTTTCAACTGAATGTGTAGTTGTGGCCTTCAGGTCACTAGTGAACTGCTCATAAGAGCTTGTCTCAATCCCCTTTTCCCTAAGCATACACCCGTTCTTGATTTACTCGTTCTTGATTTGTCTTTTATGTTCCAAAGACCTAATTGTTATGGGAAAATCAGTGTCATGGAGGATGATTATGTCATTACATAACTTTGAAATCACATCATGGCATAGCTGCAAGACCACTGAGAATCACAGCCCAGCCACATGGACACATTAACTTGCTGTCAGATACATTCTTCCTCTTGCCTCTCACTCTGGTGGTGGTTATTGGCAGATGTATCCACAAAGTAGTTGCATAGTACATTTTTTGTGATCGTTATAAATGGGAAATCACAAATAGCGGGAGAGCCCGAAATAAGTGAGAAATAGGTATATGTGAGACTAGTAAAAATTAGTCTGTTGTAAGAGTTTGCTAGTTTGGCGGCACCATGAATCAGCGGCACTATGAAGTAACCGATATGCTTTCAGTAGAATATATGTTAAACAGTGAGTTTTGAGATGTTGGTATAACTTCTGGGTGATTAGATGCAACCTGAGTAGGTAGAAGGACATTGCAGGTTTGTGTGGAAACCAAAGATTGAAAAGAACTCCGTCGGATCACTGAATCTGATACCTTCCCCAGGTCACATCTTCAGTTCCTGGACTTGAGTCCTGCAACAGTATTAAAGAATTGCACCTTCGAAACCAAGCACATTGCCATTGGGTCGGTTCTGACTCATAGTGACCCTATTGGACAGAGAAGTACTGCTCTGTGGAGCAGCAAGTCTCATCTTTCTCCCACTGAGTGACTGGTGGTTGGTATCCCACCCAGCCACCTTTCCAGAAACCAAACTCACTGTTATTCTGTAAATTCTGACTGATGGTGATCTTGAAGGACAGGATAGAACTGCTCCTGTGGGTTTCTGAGACTTGTAACTCTTGAAAGCCTCTTCTATCTTCTAAGGTGTGACTGGTGGTTTTGAACTGCTGTCCTTATGATTTGCAGTCCAACTTCAGATTATGAGACGGACATGCTGCCTACTGCGCTAAGAAGGCACCTTTGCCGTCCAACTTATAACCCTATGCCACTGGGTCTCCCAGGACTCCTTTACACATCCTCTTACACAAAGTCTCTAAGTGGTACATGCTTCCCTCCCATTGCTCTCAGTATCATAGAGGATGAATAGTGGTGGCCGAGGAAGAGTGGGACAAATGACTTATAAATTTGTTGTGCAAGTTGAAGGTTGTCCTGGTTTCTTAGTACTGTTATCACAGAGATACCATAAGTGTATGGCTTCAGCAACTTTATTTTCTCACAGCTTAGGAGACTGCTGTTTTTGTGTACTGTTGAGTCCATACCAAATCATAGAGGCTCAATAGGACAGAATTACCCTATTGTCTATTGCTATGTATGGTTTTCTAGGCTGCAGTCTTTTTTTAAAAAATGTTGAAGAATTCCATTTTGATTCCTATTTTATTTTTAGTAGGAGTGGATTGGATGTTGGATATTTATTATAAATACGTATTGGATTTTGCTACATATCTTTTCTATGTCGATTATGCTGATCATGTAATTCTCTACTTGTTTTATGTGGTGGATTATGTTGACTGTTTTTCATCCTTAATTTGAATCCCCCTTGGCTATAGTGTAGTCTTTTTTGCTTGGTATGTTGTTGGCCTCTTAGGGCTAGGATTTTTTTTAAGAGATTTTGCATTTAGGTTCATGAGGGATATTGACTTGCATCCTCACCTGATTTTGGTATCAAAGTTTTCATTTGGTATCAATCTGCTCATTTTGTAAAATGAGTCCAGGTGTATTTTATCTTTTTCTATATGCTGGAATAATTTGAGTAAAAATGGTGTTAGCCCTTTGAATATTTGGAAGAATGGGCCAGGTCTATCATCTATAACCTTTTGTTGGGAGTTTTCCAATGACCCAATCAATTTCTTTTTTGCTATGGGTCTGCTTAATTTTTTACTCTAATCTGTGTTCTTTTAGATAGGTAGTATGTTTCTAGAAATGTGTTCATTTCTTCCAGATTTTCAAATTTGTTGCAGTACTTTCTGGATACCACTCTGTTAGTATCCGTTTTATTTATGTTGGTTCTGTTGTGATACCACTTCTCTCATTTATGTCTTATTTGTATTATTTCCTTCATCTTTTCCTTCCTTAGAGTAAGTAGCCTGTGATGTGTTAATTTTCTTTCAAACAACCAACTTCTTGTCATGGTGATTCTATTGTTTTTCTGTCTTGTTTATTTCTGCACTACTCATTCTTTTTCTCTGTTGGCTTATTTGAGTGTTCTTTTCTTAAGGTGAGCGCTGTTGGGTATCGGCGTTATTTTTTTCTTTCTTCTGTTTTGATGTATTTGTCTATTGCTATAAGTTAACCTTTGAGCATGCTTCTGCAGTGTCTCAAACGTTTTGGTTCATTACGTTTCCATTCTTGTTTGAGCCAAGGAATTTAAAGACTTTTTTTTTTTTTTACAATGGAGGATCCCTGGTGGCCAGCAATTTGAAACTGCCAGCAGCTTCTATAGAGAAAGGAAGCTTTCTAGCCACATAAAGATTTTCAGTCTCGGGAACCCACATGGCCTCTCGGTTGCTCTGCGTCATCATCGACTCCATGACAGGGAGTTTAGCATTTGATTCTATTACAGCATAAACTATGAAGAGGCCACATCTGTCTTCCTTTGGCTACACAATGGAGAAGAAGACTAATTCCTCAGAAACTGATTGCCTTGAGGCAGCGGTTCTCAACCTGTGGGTCATGACCCCTTTCCCTGTGAAAGGCAGTCACCTAAGACCATCGGAAAACATATATCCAATGGTCTTAGGAACCGAGACAGCACTCCTCGATTCGTCTCCAGGCACGTCCATCCACATACAGATATGCCCACATATATGAGTGAAGATTATTATCCATGCTACACCAGGCTTCATGTCAGAATTTCATTTATTTGTTATTACAAATACATGTTTCACGATATATAATTGCATTTTCATTAATCACTATGCCTTAATTATGTTCAATTTGTAACAATGAAAATACATCCTGCCTCTTGAATACTTACATGACGATTCAAACGGTCGCACAGTGACAGTGATGGAGTAGCAGTATGGTTGAGGGGTCACTAGCACATGAGGAAGTGCATGAAAGGGTCACAGCCTGAAGAAGGTGGAGAACCACTGCCCCGAGGTAAAGATCAGACACGCCTCCACCCTCTTTATTTCTGGCGTTCACTTCCCTCCCACTAATACTCTCCTAATTCGCTGCCCATGAGTTGGTTCTGATTCACAGGTACCCCATAGGACAAGAGAGAACTACCCCTGTGGGCTTCTTAGACTGGTAACTCTTTCCTGGAGTAGAAAGCCTCCCCCATCTCCAGCATAACTGCTGGTGGTGTTGAACTGCTGACCTTGCAGTTTGCTGCCCAACTGTGACTACTATGTCACCGGGGCTCCTTCTGTTGCTTCCCTGGGATTCTACGTTGCTGGACTTGATCAGTTGTTACAATAGCCACTGTGGTGGTCATGTACTTTATGTCAATTTCATGATTGGGAGTCGAGGGGTGGAGTTTATCCAGTCAAATAGCCAATGAAGCCTCTATTGTGGCCCTGGCTTTCTCCTGAGAATTCTGGAATGTCTCGTGGTATTTCTGAATTGGAGATGAAAGACTTGACTCAGTCTCTTGGGGACAGTCTAGTGATAAGACAAGATGGCAGCATAGACCCTGAGTCCGAGGAACTGGAGGAGCCGGAGGAGAAGCTACACGGCCTTACCCTGATGGAACCAGACCTCTGAAACCAGAAAAGCCACAGAGAGACCCCTGCCAGTGCTGAGATGCTTCTACCGCGACTGGATACTGCTGATGGACCCTGAACCCTGCAAACGAGGAGCCATGGGGAGACACCTGCCAGCCCCATGATGCTTCTACTGCCGCTGGATACACAAGAATCTGCACCCACTGCCCTGTGATTGTCCTGGTGTATTGCATGTGCTTTGTGAGTTGGAAGAGGACTAATAGATTGGTATTGAACATATGGGCTAATATTGAACTTATGACATTGGACTGGACTGGGTTTGGATGCTTTCTCAATGTTCCATTCCTCTTGTATATAAACCTTTTCCTTATATCCATATGCGTGTCTATGAATTTGTTTCTTTAGTCTACCTGGACTAACACAGCCACACACAAGTTAAAGACAATATTCATATTACTGTCTTTACTTACTAGGGAAGTTGCAAGAGAAAGATGAGAATTTCAACCTCTATAAAGAGTTACAGTCTCAAAAAAAAAATGAGTTACAGTCTCAGAAACCAACATGGGCAGTCCTCCCTGTTCTTCCAGGCTTCCTAGAAGTCAACATCAACTCAATGGCAGTATTTTTTTTTTTTTTTTTAAATTAGGGAAGCTAACAGGTTCCCACAAGCCAGGATCAGAAAACATTAAGGACCCGCTCATTGGCCCATTGCAGCATCTTTCTTCAGGGAGCAGCCAGGCCTCACTGTAGTCGTCCTCTTGCCATCTACCTGGTTTCCTGGCCCCTGCCTCCATGGTCCAGGGAGCCAGAACACTGCTCGGCTCAGACTTAGGTCTCAGTGCTGCCACTCCATGCTGTCTCATGCTCTCCTTGCTATGACTTCTGGCCTTATTAGTACGTCTACTGTGCTTTGTCCCATGGTCTCCTCCCTGCAGCCTCCTTGTTTCCACCTCTGCCAGTTCTGTCAGAGATCTTGAAAATGGTGGCTCTTTTTCCTTTAGTGATCCCTGAAATTTGGTTTCTGAGATGACTCATACACTGAAGTATGGCTGTGATGGCAGTGTGGTTTTTGTCACTCAACAGACCATTTCCCCCAAGAAACAGAGGGTGGTGGCTTGGCCCCCATGTTCTAATAAAGCAGAGACTCCTCCAGGCTTTTAGCAGAGAACTTACTCCAAAATGGGAATGTAATCACAGGTGTAAACCTCAAGCCATTGTGTGAAGTCCAACCTACAGCAACCCTATAGGGAAGGCTATAAGAACCCCTGCTGGTTTCCGAGACTGTAAATCTTTCCAGGACTCACTCCCCTGCAGCTGAGGAAGCATTTAAACTGCTGACCTTGTGGTTAGCTCAATGCATTAAGCCATTATACCAAGTCTTCCCAACTGTAGACATAGATACAAGAATTTATAATAGATCGCATAAGGGATTCTGGTGAGAAGGACATACTAATGTACTATATCTCAATTACCTAGTAGTTGTAAGCAGGGTGTTAATTAATTTTCCATGTATTTAACTTTTCCCATGAGCTTTCTATTGATTTCTAATTTTTATATAGTGATATAATCTGAGAAGATGCTTGGTAATATTTTGGTTTTTTAAAACTTCTTAAGGGTTGTTTCGTGGTCTGACATGTGATGTTATAGAGAATATTTCATGTGCTTGGGGAACCAATGTGTATTGTGCAATGGCAGTTAGATTTTATGTCAACTTGAATTTATAAGAAAGTGTGAGGGTGAATTCCAGCCTATCATTTAGGTCACAGCCTGATGATGCCTCCTTGGAGCCAGGACCTTTTCAGTAAGAGAGACAAGACAGTGAGAACTTCTCTCTTGCCCCTCTTTTGCATCCTTGTTTGCACTCTGTGTCCACCTCCAGCATGACCTCGTGTGTGTGGTGTGGGGGCACTGACCCTGGGAACCAACCTTCATACTGACACAGTGTTTTTAAAGCACTTTATTTTGGTTTGAATAAAAGTTTATAGGGAAATTACTTCTCTGGTCAATAATTTTTGCACATTTTTCTTAGTGACAGGAGTTGCAGTCTTGGTGTAACAATACTTTGGTACTTCTTCTCTGAGAACCCTGTTAGCATCCATCCTCTCTTCCTATCCCTGCTTGCTTTCCAAGCTTGCTTTTGGCCAGATGCTGCGCCTTTGGGCTTATATGGTTAACGGTTGAGGAAGATGATCTTCATGAGTGTTATTATTTGTTCTCTAGACCTGTCTCGTCTGTTCTGGGAAACGTGTTTCCCGGAAGTGGGCTTGGTTCCAGATTTGAAGGCTGTCCCCACTTTTCTATGGCTCTTTTTCTGATGAGGTTTCTGTTGTACCTGTTTTTTACAGGTTTTGCTGGAGTTAAGGCTTCAGTTATGTGAGCTAATTGATTTTCTAACTTTGAATTATGAATTGAGTGAAAGTTTGCAGAGCAGACAATACTTTATACCCTACACAGTTTGTTTCAACTTACCCTTCGCAAACTCCTTATTTCTCATCCCTTATTCCACTTCGTCTCCCTGTTTCCTGTTTCTGTTGCGCCTTCTGAACTTTCTCCTTGGTTAAATACTGCCCTTTTGATCTTACGTGGTTGATGATTCTACCGTGGGCTTGAGTTTAGTTCCAGACCTGAATGAAGTATGAGCACGAAGAGCTGAACATGGTCCTGGGATTTCACCAGTCTCTATCTGACTGATAAGCTGGTCTCTTTTATGATCTTTGATTTTGGTCCACATTTTTATCTTCTTATTCAGGACCTCTGTGTGACACTTTTCAAAGCAGTTGGGAATAGCAGCCAGGCTCTGCTCCAGTTCTTCTGCTCTCAGGGTGGTGGCTTCTGAAATTTCTATGTTCCTCTCGCAGATTGACCTCATGGTTTTCTCACGTCCTTCTATCTCCATCTTTCTTCTCTCCCCTGCATGGAGAGAGACTGATAGTCGCACCTCAGATGGCTGCGCACAAGCTTTTAAGACCCCATTCACCAATCGCCAAAGTAGGGCCATGTGTCTAATTATATGGGATTGATGGTAACTAATTACTTATGTCAGTACATCACCTGCATTTTGGGTGTGATATGCTTTTTGCCCATTGATGCCTACTATGTTTGACCGTTGTCAGTGAATTAATTTTTATGAGTGCTTATTGTATGCTGTGTTACAGTAAATAACTTAAAATTTGAACTCTCTTTCTCCGTATGTTCAAATAGGTGTTATTGACTTTTTTTTTTACAGATTAGGAAGCCCAGGAGCAGACATAGGTGGCTTTCGGCCACACAGCTCCAGCTGGTGTCTTCTTGTGTGTGGTTCGGCCCCATGGAGTAGACTCCCGGCCATAGCAGCCCGCGTGACAGAGTCGAGCTGCTCTCTAGGGTGTTCTTGGTTGTCATCTTGGTGGAAACAGGTTTTGCCGGGTCTTTCTTCCTTGAGCCACTGGGTTTGCTCAAACTGCTGGTCTTTTGGTTTGCAGCTGAGCACATCTCCTGTAATATCGTCCTATGGTTATTGAGCGTTTTAATCATTATTACTTATTTTCTCATCCAGGAACTACGAAGAGTAATGCCTTTAATGAAGATAGCATTTATGACTTTCTGATTATAGGCAGTTTGTGAGGCTGAAGAAGAGGCAAGGCTGGAGAACTTCTGTGTCTTGTAGCAGCGCTTGCAGATTTGATAAGAGTTGTGTATGCTCACCATGCTTTTTTGGGGCGGGGGTGGGGAGCGAGTAGCTGTGATGATGCCGGCATGTGAAAGTCTGCTTGAACAGTTTATAAATCTGTGTTTTAGAAAACCACCAAATTCACTTCAGTCTGGCTCCACACTACCTTGCGTGTCAGAAGACCTGTCATTTTGGGAGATACTCAATAACTACGGTTTGGTCTCCTGGAATCACAGCTCCCATTCATCTTCTTTTGCTGCATTGCTTTCACAGTAGCCAGCCAGCTCAGAGAAGATGAAGGCGATTTTGGAATGCATTTCTTGGTTGAGTCCTCAGCGTAAAGGATGTGTTCCTTTATCCTAGAGTTATGTTGTCAAGAACTGAAGATAGTGTTCTTAGTTGATGGCTTCAGGCACTTGAGTTTTATTCACGTGAAAATTGTACCTATGATCAGACATTGAAACCTTCATCAAAAGTTAAGAATCATTTTATTCAGGCCGTTCTTATAAAGAAAGTGCTCAGAATCTTCCCAGACTTCCTTTCATTTCTATCCTTCTGAATAGAACAACAACAAATAAATAAGGTTTTTGTTTTATTAATATGTGGTTTACTAGAAGAAGCAAACTATCAAGTGGTCTTTTGGACCTGTTCAAAGTTGAATATGTGTATATGTATATATGTATATCTATTTTTATACACACACGCACACACATTTAAATAGTATTACTTGCTTCTTGATCATTCTGGATCTTTTCTTTGAGGGTTAAAAAGGGTGGTGGTAAGGGTGATTGTCTCAGATTTAGAGCAAGGCTTAATTGCTTTTTTCAGAGACTCATGTCTTTAATTATGAAGCAAGCAAAATGACAAACATTTATTACACTGTGAAACCTTGCATCACATCCAGTCTATCTTGCAGCAATTGCTTCTGAACAGATGTTACCTGAAACACCTTTGTGCAGTTGGTAGAATGCTAAAATTTGTCATGCTTTCATTATTGTTGTCTTAAATTAACTCTACTTTATGGCATAACTTTATTGCTGTGTCCTAGAATCTTTATATATTTATTGCCTTATAAATTGGATTTAAAATTGGCTTTTTATATGGAATGTAAATTAACATGTGTATAACTTGTTTATGCCTGCAGAATAATATAAGCAAAAACCGCTATGTATTACACTAATGTAATTGTCTTTAACTCAGCACATAGTATCTTCCAAACTAGGAGAGAAATGGATGCTAAAGAATGTGCTTACCCTCACACTCTTGCTTGTTTATGCCAGAGATGAATTTAACTTTTGATCTATAAAATATAGATTAAGCATAACCTTTTACTTCATGAGCTATTAAGAATCAAAGCATGGGCTTTCTTTGAACAGGATCTACAAAGGTAATTTTTCTCTCAATAGCAGCAGGATGGCCTGGAATTAGCTTACCGTTTGGAGTAATTTTCCCACATAACAAATCAAACCGACTTTATTCACTTTGGGGAGGCTGTAAGAGTTTAAGTAAATTAAGTTTTTTGGTGACGGAATATCCCAGTTACTAGCTAATTAGTGAAAACTAGTAGGAGATGCTTGCCATTGATAAAGTTATTCTTTCCTAGAGGCTTTTTTTGGGCGGAGTGTGTGGGTGGGTAAGGTGACAGGGTGGGACGATGGGATAGGAAAAGTGTTATGAACAGAATGTGTGGACTGATTTGTTCCACTTCCTAGACTCAAATCCAAGTTATGTCACTTATTAACTGTGTGAACTTGAACAAGTTACATCATTTCTCTCTGTGTGTGCAGTCTCCTTATGTGCAAAAATGGATTTTTGTGGAGATTTAAATAGAATATGTGATGTGCTCAGAGTAGAAGTACTTGGCTGATTTATAAGCTCTGTGTAAATCTTTTTTTTGTCCTCTGTATGAATCTTAGGCAGCTCAGTGGTGTTGCGGGTTAGGTGCTAACCTCAAGGTAGGCTCTGTGAATTGCCCCCCCCCCCCCCCGCCACTCCCCTGTGTAAGAGGAGACTTCTATAAGGTTTACAGGCTCAGAAACTTTATGTTGGGTTGATAGGAGTTGGAATTACTCGATGGCAATTGGTTTGGTTTTGGTATAAATACAAAACAGAACGACAAAACTTACTGCCATTCAATTTATTGTGACTTATAGCAACCCTATGGGACAGGGTCTGACTGCTCTTTATGGGAGCGGGAAGTGTCATCTTCCTCTGGAGGAGCAGCTAGTGATTTGAACTGCTGACCTTGTGGCTAGCAGCCCAACTATACCTGCTATACCACCAGGGCTTCTTGGTATGTAAATATTTGCTATTTATATTGTTGTTTTTGTTAGTGTTAATAATTGTACTATAACTAAAAATATCTTAGGCCATTGTTCATATTGGATTGGATGGTTTAATAATAGCTTCCTAACTGGAAAAAATCTTAATTTACTTGGAGTTTATGGAAAAACAAGAAACCACTTAAAATGACAACAACAGTGACAAAAAGTCAGCTTTGATCTGTTTCCTTCTGGTGTTATGAGATCAGAGCCAGGCTACCATCAGTCCTTACCCTGGTTTGCCAAGGGATCTTCAGAGTGATGCAGCCTTAGGGTTGAATGCCTGGAGCAGGGTTTCAAGTTTCCTGAGGAGTATGCTGTTTATTTGTGAAATGAGGACTGTGCAATTAAAAAACCCAGGTACAAGTGGAACTCATAAAAGAAACTTTTCAATGGGAGAACTCTCAAGCTTAGTGGGAATAATTCTTGTGCTACTCCACTTGGACTTACAATGATGGTAGAAATAATGCTAGATAGGTAGAGATATAAAATTAAGTATTAAATCATTATGCTTATGGTTTTTTATTTTTACAGCTCTAAAGTTAAAATAAATTTACATATAAAATCCAAAACAAAATGAGAAAACCAATAACATTCAAATTAACAGCACCATTAATTTAATGTGATTGATGCTGCTGTGATGCTAAAAGCAAGTAGCTGTTATTAGCTTTAATAGTGGAAGTGTGTGTGTGTGTGTGTGTGTGTGTAGTTTTATACGATCTTTTTGTCAATTTCATATCCCCCAAGTGGAACTAGAATCTCAGAGGCTGGAGGAACATCAGTCCAGACTGATGCCCTCAAAGATTCCGCCTCATGTTTTAGGTGGGGCCTGTCATTGGACATTACTACCTTTGTGTTTTCGACATAGGGCTCTCCGACCTGAAACTATGAATGAAGTAGCCAACTATTATAAATCTGTTTATCATAAAAACAAAATAGTTGTTTATAGGTTTGTTTGTTTGTTTATAGGTTTGTTTATAGGGGGTCAGACCCTGAGACTATAAATCTTCATAGGGAAGCAGATAGTTTACGCGAGACTGTTGAAAATATTAAGATATCAGAAGCAGCAGCATCAACATCTGTGTGCATTTTTCTCTTGAAACTTAACTTTTTACAGTTGTAGATACAAAATTCCTTAAAGATATCATTCTGTCCAGCGGCGGCTGGGTAGTGCCCACGACCACCAGAGGCAGTGATGCCCACAAAAAAAAAAAAAGATGTCATTCGGGAATTATGAACAGCCTTTGGGAAATTGAATCCTTTCTTCAATGTAGAAACTTCTAGACATCTACTGTGTCATGAGGGCCTTTGGCCCTTACTTGGCATCATGCTCAGGAGCCCTGGTGGCATCGTGAATTCTGCTGCTAACTGCAAGGTCACTAGTTGGAATCTAGCAGCGGATCCGAGGGAAAAGATGAGGCTTCTATTCTCGGACAGATGGATAATGTTGGAAATGCACAGGAGCAGTTCCACTCTGCCCTGGAGGCTGCCTATGAGTTGAAATGGACTCGAAGGCTGTGGGTTTGGTTTAGGTTTTGGCAACACGGTGGTAGGAAACCACAGCACTGCGATCACTGGAAAAATTGGTGATTCTAACTCAGAAACCCAGAAACCCAGAGACCATTGTGACAGGACACCCTAAGGGCTGTGGTCCGAGTCAGATTTTTACTGGTTTAACCCACTAATCACTGCACTGCATAGGGTTCATTCCAACTCAGAGTGACCCCATGTAGGGTTTCCAAGACTGTAAATCTTTTTTTTTTTTTTTTTGGGGGGGGGGGGACATCACTGCCCTCGAACCTCCATCCCAGTGGGCCGCAGTCCCGCGCACAACCACTACGCCACCGGGGCTCAGCCCCTGAGACTATAAATCTTCATAGGGAAGCAGACAAGAGACAAGCTGAGCTTTCTCCCAAGGAATGGCTGGTGAGTTTGTAATAGCCCGATGCCTAACTCAGCCCTTGCAGAGATTGCTAAACACCTACTAGAGGGCCATAGCTCTCTCCAAGGAAACCACTGCTAATTTTGGGTCAAGTTAAAAACAAAGTGCTTGCATCTTTTGGAGTTATGATGTAGAATTTCCTGAAATCTTAGTAAGACACTTGAATTAGTTTAATTGTCTTGTTCATTTTATTATGAAGTATCTTTCTAGGACAATGGGGAATTTAATACTGTAATTGTTGAAGTCTTTTGAAGTGGGCTGTTTATTTGGGTATCACAAAAGAAATGTAGGAGCGTTCCTTTTTTAAATGAAAGACTTGCGAATTGGTGACATTAGTAGTGGACTTTTAATATAGAATTAAGCTGTTTTTGTTTACCTAACTCTTGGATAGAGTTCAATTCTGGATGACAATAACAATTTGTTTTTTAATGGAAGATTTGACACTGAGAAATGAACATGAAAGAAAGTGGAACGCACATAACATAATCAACCTTTACAAATTCGTTGCGACAGTTTCATTTCATTATAAAAGGTGATGGTCTCCAATTAAAACTGCTGCTCCAACTTCATTCAGTATCTCTTTGGAGAGTATTATTTTGCCATTATTAGTAACTATCTTCAAAGTGCTATTGTTGGTTGCACGTGTGTTTCCAAGTCTCTTTCTCTGTGATGTCTGATGTAGAGTTGTGCTTACAGTTGGAGTATGAGTCTTTGGCTAATTGAAAATCTATGCAAAATTATTCTTCTAGCCTTATACTGCCGGGTTTGCTAACTTATTTTTTACTAATTTTCATTAAAATTTTATTGAAATACCTCTGAAGTCCATTAATGTTGGGAAAGGACAAATAAAACTATTAGAAAATCTCTTGTTCATTGGAAAATACAGCCTACCAACTCAAGGCCCTTCAGGGGCCTGGCACTGTAGCTTCGGAGACCCCCTGTTCACACTGACCTGAACAAGCCTCAACGATGGATGGATGTCAATTAACCTCTTCACCCCACTCAGCATGCTTAGCTGTAAAATGGAAATAACCAACAGTACTTAATGCTGTTGATGTGCTGTGTGGAGTCCTTGAATTCATGCATATTAACAATAGTCATAGGCACAGTACCTGGCATTGAGTTTATATCAATTATTGGGATTTTTAAAGTGGATAGATGGAAATGTCCATTCTGTTAGCTTCATTGATTCGACTTTACAACAGGCACTGCACTGAAATCCTTCTGCAGGGCTGTGAAATAGTTACATTTACTTCTTGCCAAATGTGTTAGACAGGGTTCTCTTGAGAAACAAAACCAGGACACTGATAATTATATATACATATGTGTGTGTATATCTAAAATAAACAATCTGTAAAGCAGTACACAGGGCTCTGTGCAACTCACTTGCATGAGATAGTTGATACACTGGCAGTCCTTCAAGTTTTGAGGGCTGCTGGGTAATCCTCTGTAGAGCAATTAAGACTATCCAGTCACAGACAGCAAACAGTAAGGCTAGTCACCAGCAGTCAGCCAGATGACAGAGTCCAACAGTCCCCCGCTCAAGAGACGTATATTCCAGTAGTGTGGTGAAGCAGGTCTTGAAGGAACCTCAAATGACAGCGACACAGTCCATGGCTTAGGTGTCCCACAGGGAGTGTCGCTTGCAAATGGAGGCACAGAACAAGCAAGGTAGCGGTGCACTGGTGTGATGGTCAAAGAGCAAGAGAGCAGGAAGGGCGAGGCTCAGTAAGCCATTTCTCTCCACCCTTCACTTAATTCCACACATGTCCATTGGCCTTGTTGGCACAGTAAACCCACCTATCACATCAACTTTCTTCTTGTTTGACATGTTGTATTTTGTGACAGTAGTACAAAAATCTACTGTGAGGTCATTTTTGTTAACACATGTCTGTCAGTAGCAAACAGTGTGTTGCAAGGCCAGAGGAACTATGGCTGTGCTGGTGAAGACTTGTGCCAACTTGGCTGGTCCATGCTTCTTAGTCATTTGGCAGTCATGTAATGAAGTGATTTGTCAGTTACATATTTATTTTCCATGTTCTGATATAGGCTTCTTCCATTTTATCATAATTCTGCTTTTCAAATAATAACCCAGTTTCTGGATTTTAACTGTGTGGATGAGCAAGGAGTGGGTGTGCTTTCTTTACGCTTAGTGTGCAATATGAGAGAGCTAAAGCATGGAGAGAAATCACAGAGGGGCCACAGCTGCAAGCAGGTGTCTATATACGAAAGCAAACAGAATAGCCCTTTCTTTAGTGCTCTCAGCTTTTCTGCTAAATATTTACCATTTTTACCTCCTTTATAAGCTGTCACTTTTTTTTGTAAACAAAATTGTAAATTGAGATGGTAATGTATGCCCTTGGTTAGTAAAAAGTTCAACAGTTTACGAAGAATACAAAGGGAAATTCAATAAGCTTACCTTCCAGCTCAGATTACCAGTTTAGTTTTCTCCCCACACAATTCTTACTATTTTTCTTTTTGGTGTGTAACTTTTCAGTGTCTCTCTGTATACATGTATAAATGGTCTCCCTAATTTAATTTTTACCCATCTGGGAAAATACCGTAGTGGGAAAATCCACTTAATAGGTCTTAGAGATTGTTCCTTCTGACTCTTGGCACTTACCTTGACACCTTTGGAGAGGAAACAAAGGCCATTTTTCCTGAACTTGCTCCCTTTAATCTTTATATCAGCACCCATACTTCCTTCTTTATAGAAGAAACACGCATTTCCTTGATGAAGATGGATTGCTTTATCACCATCCTCAGACCCTTTTTATGTTTGAGCCCGTTTTGCAGCCGCTATGGCAGTCCATCTGGTTGAAAGTCTGTCCCCCACCCTCTACTTTACCAAGCATGATGTCCTTCTCATACAATAGGCCTTGCTATCCTCAAGAAAGTTGATAGTGCCTGATTATTAAAAGATATAGCATCTGGGGTCTTAAGGGATTGCAGATAAACAGGTGGTATCTAGCTGAGAAGCAACAAAGTCCACATGGAAGAAGCACACCAGCCTGTGTAATCACGAAGTGTCAATAGGATCAGATATCAGGCTTTAAAGAACAAAAAATCCTATCTCTGTCCACATGGGGGAGTGCAGAGTGGAGACCCAAAGCCCATCTGTAGGCAACTGGACATCCCTTCACAGAAGGATTGCGGGAAGGAGACGAGCCAGTCAGGATGTAGTATAACACCAATGAATCATATATCTGTCTTCTAGTTCTTTAATGCTTTCTCTCTCCCCCTCCCCCCACTACCATGAATCCACTTCTACCTTACAAATCTGGCTAGACCAGAGGATGTACAATTAAGACCTGGAAACACAGGAAATGCAGGCCAGATAAACTACTCAGGACCAATAATGTAATTAGCGATACCAGCAGGGTAAGGGAAAGGTAGGGGGGAAAAGGGGGAACTGATACAATGATTTACATATAACCCTCTCCCTGGGGGATGGACAACAGAAAAAGTGGGTGAAGACAGACATTGGACAGTGTAAGACATGGAATAGTAATATTAATTTATATATCATCAAGGGTTCATGAGGGAGGGTAGGTAAGTAGGGGGTAAAATTAGCTGATACCAAGGGCTCAATTAGAAAGAAAATGTTTTGAGAATCATCATGGCCACAAATGTACAAATGTGCTTGACACAATGGATGTATGTATGGATGGTGATGAGTTGTATGAGCCCCCAATAAAATGATTAAAAAAAGAAAGAAGAGAAGGAGATCTGTTGGCATAGTGAGTTAGGCATTTAGCTGCTAACTGCAGTCAGTGGCCCACCAGCCACTCGGAGGGAGAAAGATGAACTATCACCTCCCATAAAGATTTTCAGCCTTGGAAACACTAGGGAGGAATTCTACTCTATCATAGTGGGTTGCTATGAATCAGAATGCATACAGGATTCCCCCTCTCCCCCCCCCCCCCCCCCCCCCCCCCCCCCCCCCCCCACTTTGACTTATTCTGGAAAAATGAGCAGGTGTATTGATTGATTCATGAGGGAGCAGAATCTTGGGCTTAACTTTCCTGTTTCTGGTCCTTTTTTTCACCAGTTGCAGTTTTCAATTTTTAAAAAACATTTTCATAGTCGTCTCCATGAAAATCCTGTGCCCTTAGAGAAAATGTATTAAGACGACCCCATAATGATTTCTAAAGAGTTGACATAACTTCTCCGCCTTGAGTGTAACTGGCCCAGCAGATCCTCTCAGTTGGACACACCTCATCAGACGCTCAAACCAAAACCAAACTCACTGTAGTTGACTTGATTTCCTTTGGGGAGGAGGAGAACTGCTCCCTAGTCTTTCTTAGGCATAAATCTTTGAGTAGATAACCTCATCTTCTGCCTGCTAATGAGACAAGTGTGTTACCGGGAGAACCTGACTTCAGCCATACACTTGATTATAGAGACATGAATGAAGACAGTTTGTCTTGAATAAATACATGTATGTATGTGTCCAAACCTTGTAACTATCATTTTTGACTTGCCATTCCCAACAAAGCAGAACATTTCCATCACCGCAAAGAGTTTTGGAGAGCACTGATCAAGGGACATAATCCCAAATGGACAAACACATGCTGGAAAGAAATGTAAAGTAAAAAGAGAAGATCAAAGTGATAATACTGGGTATACTAATTTGAAAAGGTAAGAAATGATATGAGCAAAGATCAAAGGAAGAAAATCACATTATGGCAAAGTGTTTGAGAAGGGTAGGGTCTTTGAAAAAGACTGGCTTCGTACCTTGAAAAGTCAAGTAAAATGAAGCTTGAAAATCAGCCATTGGTTTTAGCACTTGGTGATCAGTAGAATGGCAGAAGCAAAGGCAAGGTTGAAGAATTAATGGGATGTCAATATGAGCCCAGTACTAGTGTGATAACGGCAAGATGCTAAGAGCTATGAAGTAGGTTCTTTTTATGTTAACCAGCAACATAAAATGACCTAAGCTTGTTACTGACAGCAAAGGGGACTTGAAGTATTTAGTGATGAAGTTCAAAACTACAGCCTTCTGTGGTTTTACACCTGAACACAAGGAAATTACATCTGAACACAAAGCAAAATGAAGGCCTGCACAACTGAATAAGCAACAGCATGATAAACAGAGAAAAGATTGCAGCTGCCATGTTTTTCAGTTTGCTTGAACCCACCATCAACACTGTCTCCAGAAGCAAGTCAAGAAGTCAATGGACATATTATATTAAGCTAATCTGAAGCAAACCCCCCGAATTCAAACTCCCTGTAATCAAGTTCATTTCAACTGAAGGTTGCCCTTTAGAACAGAGTAGAACTTTCCTATTCTGTGACTTTAAATTTTTATAGGAGTAGATATGGTCATCTTTCTCCCATCGTATGGCCAGTGGGTACAAACCACTGACCATGTGGCTAACCACCCAGTGGTAACACACCAGACTGCCGGAGCCTCTGCTGTGGTGAAAGATCTCTTTTAAAGAGTGAAAAGACAAAGATGTCATTTTGAGGCCTAAGATGTTGGTTCACTTATGCCAGACTATTTAGCATGGACACAATTCCTTTAATGACCTTGCTCTTGACCACATTCTGGTTCCAGTTACTCAGTTTCCCACATAAAATCCCATTCTTTTTTCATACAAGCTCCTTATAGGTCTCTGAATGAGTGTAATGTATTTTTTATAAGCTAGAACTTATGTTTGGAAGGTTGTCTGTCAATAGTGTGTCTGGCCTATTCCCCTTCATCTTTCCTGCCCCTCATGAAGGATTGTTGACTTTTCACGCCAGTCTGTTGTAGCCATCGTCTCATGGTAACACTAATACTGAGGTTTCTGAAAGTCTTACTAGGCTTTCTAGTGGGGGAGTGGAGGATGAGGAGTAACTTTTCCTTATTTGAGTATCCAATTCCAAACAAAAGAGCACTGACAGGTTAGCATAAGCATTGGACTGCTTACTGCAAGGTTGGTGGTTCAAACTCACTAGATGTTCTCTAGGAGAAAGATGAGACTCTCTGCTCCTACAAAGGTTTTGTCTCAGAAACCCTGTATAAGACTTTTATGAGTTGAAATCAACTTGATGGCAGAGGGTTTGATTTTGGTTTAAGTTTCATAGAGGCCCCTTGTAGTCCATTGTACTACATTACAACTCGCCTCACCAGCCGTGTAACAACAGCAATACTTTCCTGATGATTTTGCATTTTCTATGTAAGTAAACCTTATAATTTCACTTTGCTCTGTTATGTATAACAAAACAGAACTCTGCCTGGTCCTGTGTCAGCCTCACATTATATGTGAGCCCATTGCTCCACAGTCCTTGTTCTGCTTACAAATATAGGCCTACGTTTACTCTTCTTCGGCTTTGCTGATAAACCAGGAATTTCTTTGGGATTGCCTTCTGATGATGTGACCATTGTCCTTGGATAACATGCACATCTTATCCTGGTAAAGGTAATGCAACTTCAAAGTCTTGAAAGCTTCTTGCAGTTATAGATTTACAAGTCAAACATCCTCAGTGATGACGGAAAGGCATAGGAGAATTATCTTTCTATCCTTATAAGATCTGAAGTTTTCTATCATTAAGATCTTTGGATGCCACCCCATACCTATGTCTGGCTACCTCACAGCTGTCATTGACTTGTCTTATTAATATGCCTGAGTGATGAGATAATCAACATTAAGCTCCACTGAGTACTTAGAAACCCCATAAATGTATATATTTGGATTATGGCTACAGAATCATTGCTGAAGTCTCTTTTGGCAGTATTAATAGATTGCCCAGGTGCGTAAGATAGCCTTTGCTTGAATTTGAAACTTGACTACAGCAATCTAGAAAGCATTTGGAATTTATTTGTGCTGTCATGTGACCTCGTATTAGTGCACTGTGTATCTAGTCTCATTCAAGGTTTTCTCTCTCCAAATTGTCAACCTTCTTTTGAATGAAATGTAGAAAGGAAAACCTTAATGTTTGAAGCTTTGACATTTGAAGCTATATGGTCCTGGTAGCCATCACTTTTCTGTCAGTTTGTCATACTGTAGTACCTTGTGTGTTGTGATTCTGGAAGCTATGTCACTTGCATTTCAAATACCAGTAGGGTCCCCCAAGGTGAGCAGATTTCAGCAGAGCTTCCAGACTGAGAGCAGATTTCTATAAATGATTAAACTGCTAATTCAGAAGAATTAGCCACTGAAAAAACCTTATAGATGGTATTGAAACATTGTCAGATACTAAAAACCTCTTGAATAACAGCAAAACGTTGTCAGACATAGTGACAGAAGAGAAACTTTTTAGGTTGAAAGGTGAGATATAGTTTAGTATGACTCTCCCAAGCCATAATTTCTTGTGTGATACATGATAATTCTGGATTTTGGCTATGATCTCATGGCTATGATCTCATTTTGGAGGGAGTTCTCTGTTACAGGACTAAGGTGAGGTTAAGTACTGACCTTAATGGAGCTTGTGAATGAAGTCAAACCTTTTGCTTCCCTGGGGACACCTTTAAGTTTCCTTAAGTTAGTAGGGGGTGTGACTTAAGTATCGTCCTTCATTGTCCTTGTGGGTGCTTGTTGTTGTTAGGTGACATTGGAGCCCCTTCTTACCCATAGAGACCTTATGCACAACAGAACAACAAAACGTTGCATGATCCTGAACCATCCTCACAACTGTTCATATGCTTCCATCCATTGTTGCAGCCACTGTGCCAGTTGGTCTTGTTGAAGGTCTGTCGTGTGATGTCCTTTTCCTGAGCTTGGTCTCTCCTGACAACATGATCAAAGAATAGAAAGGCAAAGTCTTGCCATTATTGACCCTAAGGAGGACTTTGTACTTCTTCTAGGACAGATTGGTTTATCCTCCACAATTCAAAGGCAAGCTGTAGCTTTATTTCTGTCATAAAGTCCATATTTTTCAACTACCGTGTCTTCCTCTTTCTAATTTTTGCATTTTTCATCACTAACAGTTACCGATTTATCTTGATTGCATGTTTGATCAATTTCACACTGAAGTTATTGGTAGATTTCTTCAATGTTAGCCTTTGTGGTTAGTGCATAACTTTGAATACTGGTTGTATTGATTGGATTTCCTTGAATATGATAGATATAATCCTTCACAGACAACATTGTATTTAATGATTGATTTGAAATGTCCTTTTTGACTTGAATGCCGTGTGTTATTCCTGGCACAGTAAATCAAGATTTTCTGATTAAAAATGGCCAAGACTATTTCAGCTCACTAATGCCTAGTATATTGACTTTTTCCATTTTGTTTTTGAACATTTCCAATCTCCCTAGAGCTATACTTTACACTCCAAGTTCTGATCATTAGCAGATTTTTGCAGCTCATTCTTCCTACCTTGAGATGTGCCCCATCAGCAAATGAAGAGAGTGAAGGACCCACTCCACAGGCTTGACTCTATGCATGTCGGTCACTATGGCTGACTACTCTGAGAAAGCAGCTCTTTTGTAGACACATTTTGAGTGTTTTTGGACCTAAGGGTCCTGTCCTTTGACATTATGTCTGATAACGTCCTGCTTCTATTCATTAGGCCTTCAGTATCCAACAATGTTTTGAAGCTCTACTTAAGGTTTTCAGCAGTTACTTCCACAGAAATGGGGAGTTGAGTCTTTTGTTGTATGTCCTTAGCCTGGAGCTTCTGCTGAAACTTTTCACATAAGATGACTGCTGTTATTTGAAATACTAGAGTTGAAAAATAGTTTATCAATAAGTTTATCTTACCTGAGTTTTGAGAACATTTCAAGAACAGATTGGATGCACTGAGCTCTGATAAAGAAGACATGATGATGAGCTGTGGGATGACATCAAGAAAATCATACATGGAGAAAACAAAGGGTCATTTAAAAGGCAGCAAGGAAAGAAAGGATCAAAGGGGATGTCAGGAGAGACTCTGAAACTTACCCTGAGTCCTAGGATTGTGAAGGAAAATGGAAGAAATGAAGTCAAAGAGCTAAATAGAAAATGTCAAAAGGGCAACTCAAGAAGATAAAGTAAAATATAGTAAAAAAGCAAAGACATAGAGTTAGAAAACCCAAAGGAAGAATGTGCTCAGCTTATTTTAACTGAAAGAATGAAAGGAAAAATTCAAGACTCGAATTAGTATGTAGAAAGATACAGTGGACAAAAATTTTGAAAGATTCAAGAAGCCTTAAAAGAAGGAAAGAACACAGAGCCAGTATACCAAATAGAAGTAATGGACATTCCAATTTTTAAGAAGTAGCATATGATTAAGAACAATGGTATTGATGGAAGAAGTCTAAGCTATACTGAAAGCATTAGCCAAAAAACAAAACAAAACAAAACCAAAACTCTAGGAATTGACAGACGACCAACTGAAATGTTTCAGCAAGCTAATGAAACACTAAAGGCACTCAGTGATTGGCAATTTTGAAGAGAGTTCTTTGGCTGGTCAACTGATGGGAAGAGATCCATATTTGTGTGGATTTCAGAGAAAGGCCACTCAACAGAAAGCTCAGAACAATAGAACAGAATGATAGAACAATATCATTACTATCCCATGCAAATTAAAGAGTGTTGAAGATCATCCATGGGTTGCAGCAGATGATTTTCAAATGTTTGCTGTGCATCATGGGTCCCACTCAACGACCTGCTACAATTGGCCAGCGCTGCATCAACAAGAGCAGTTTGTCACATCTCTTCCTTCCTGCAGAAAGGCTGGTGGGTTCAAACCATTGACCTTTTGGTTAGCAGACAAACTTTTATACAATTGTCCCAATAAGGCTCAAGTTGGAAACCACTGACCTATGATACTCCCTTCATCACCAAGGGCTAAATATTCACAACTAAATGAGACATGCTTTCCGGTGCTTAAAGATAACAATGAGACATAATCATAAATAAGAAAGGAGACTAACATATTAGATCTTGGTAACCACTAGGTAGGAGTCTGGCACTAATTATTTTTTAACATTTCTTTATTGTTTTTATTATCTACTTTGGAAATAGAAGGCAGGTTCCTTTAGGATCTTGGGTCTGTTCATGTGTCCCATGGCAAGAACATAGCAGAGGTTTGATAAATTTGTTGGAAGAATGAATGAACAGATTATCATATTAGGAATCTTCATTTCAGGTTTTTCCCAAATCAGGGCTAAAATGCTCACAGTTGTCTTGGAGCTTCCTATTCTGTTTGTATGTGACTGAGCACATATGTGAGCGTATGTAGTTCCCTCGTGGAACTCTCTTTCCTTCCGATCTCCATTACTGTGCTTATCCTATGGTCTTGCTCATATGTCTTTTCCTCATGATTTTCAGCTCTCAAGGTGAGGAGGTATTGGGTCTTTTCATATTTAATGCTATGTACATGATGATGGCTGAGTTATAGATTACATAATCAGAAAAATTAGGATTTGAGATGAGATCTTGTAAAAATTATGTATTAAGTCTTAGTTCCTATATTTTTGTATCATGTCCTCATTTTCATCAAGGGAGTGACCAAGTAAGTGGTACTTACCTTAACTTTCTTGAGATGGCATGATATCCTTTATGTTTATATATATAAGAAATGACAGGGTTCTTTTATCTCTGCCATTAATAAGTGTCACAAAATAGAAAAACAAAACTAAGTCAATATATTATTGTTGCCACAGAAATTGAATTTGTGTCAAAAGGATTTGTGCTTATGATGTAGTGATTCTTATATTTTTCTTGGAATTAAGTCTCTAGCAGGTGACAACATCAATAATTCACAAAAGCAAGGAGCTTTTTGAGATTGGTTAATTTATATGTGTGAATTGGAAAACAGATGAATAATATGCTTAATATATTATGGCATATTTGAAAGTATGCATTAAAAACCCAGCTTATTAAAAAGCTGATGTACACAGTAGTTATTTTTCTTGTACTAATACATGTATTTTTATTTAAAAAGGAACTAAACTCTAGTCTGTGCATTGTGTAATGTAAAAAAAAAGTTTTCCCCTATAAAAGTGAGTATGCTCCTTATGGATAACTGGGGAAATACAAGAAAGCGTGAAAAGACCCATTCTCCCTGACATAAACAGTGGTTTTCCCATGCTGTTTTCTATGATAAGTATGTATTAGTTAATGAAGTTAGAGTTATATTTAATGCATAGTTAAAAAAATCATTTTACTGCATTCTCCTAGACATATACCATAAACACTGGTTTTGCCTTATTTTCTATAATTATGTATTAATTAATGAAGTTGGAGTTATATTTAATGTGTAGTTTTAAAAAAATCATTTTACTGGGGGCTCATAAAACTCATCACAATCCATACATATATGCAAAGTACATTTGTACATTTGTTGCCATCATCGTTCTCAAAACATTTTCTTTCTATTTAAACCCTATGTGTAGTTTTTTATGAAGTTTCTGTAGACATCCTTTAATACAGTGGTTCTCGATCTTACTAATGCCTTGAACTTTTAATGCAGTTCCTCATGTTATGGTGACCCCCAACTATAAAAATTATTTTCATTGCTACTTCATAATTAATTTTGCTACTGTTATGAATTGTCCTGTAAATATCTGATATGTAGGATGTATTTTCTTTGTTACACATTGAACATAATTAAAGAATAATGATTAGTCACACAAATAATATGTAGTTAGATATTGTGAAATATTTATTTCTAATGACAAATAATTATAAATTGTGGCTTGAAGCATGGTATAGCATGGGTAACCGTCTTTATATGTGGAAGTATCTGCATGTGGGCGGACCCGCCTGGGGATGGATAGAGAAGTGGTGTTTCAGTTCCTAAGACCATCGGAAATGTGTGTTTTCCAATGGGAGTTAGTTGACCCCTGTGAAATGGTCGTTTGAACCTGAAAGGGGTCGCAACTCACAGGCTGAGAACTGCTGCTTTAAGAAATATCTGTTAGAAACACAAGAAGTGGCAGAAAAAAATTTTCTTAACAGAATAGAAGATCCCATGCTGTTTCCCCCAAATGTATAAATCCTAGTAGCAGCATGAGAATACATTGTCTAAACAGTAGAAAATCTAAATTTAACCAGGGCTTAAAAGAATCTGTTTTCCATTAAGGCAATCAAATTATTAGTAAAATTCTGTAAGTACAAAAATAGCATCACAAACTATTAATGTAAGATGTCTATTCTGAACTTTTAGAAATATGGAAACACTTTACCAATATATTACTGCAAATATTTGAGATGCTTAACATTACAGTGAATAAAAAGGAAAAGTTTAAGATTTCAGTACCACATTTCAATATTATAATAACAGCATTGGAATACTGCAAAATTAACTACTTTCAGAGGATTTTAAGTAGCTTTAAAACTTAAAAAAAAATTCATAGTATTATTATTTGTATGAAACAAATCCCCAAAGTCCATTCTATAAACAAACAACTCCCTGGAATGAAGCCCAGCCTTCTCTACTTGAACATGCTAAACCATTAGTGTATAGTTGCCCTATTTAATATATAGCTAACCTAAGACCATGGACTTGGAAAGACTACCCTAAAAGATTTCAGTAGCCAAAGATCATACATACATTTTGCTCTGTCCTAAAAGGATATTGTCATTTGAATTTAATAGTTTTTCTTTTTTAAATAAAGAAATAGTCTAATGTATATATAAAAAATAGCATTTAAAATGTAACACTGTGTTGTAAGTATTTTTCCACATGATGATATTGTAGATTGTTTCTCATGTTTTAGGTTGATTGCAATTATATTAGCTTAAAATAATGTTGTAGTACATTTATTTTTTATAAACTGTTGACTGTATTTCTTTTTATTTTCCAAATATAAATATAAAAAGAAAAATTACCAGGTTGAAAGAGCACAATAAAAGGCCTAACCCAATTTCCTTTTTTTATGAGCTAATAGAATGTAAGCTAATAAAATTCCTCTCAAGCATATGTTAAATGATAGCCAGTCTGTATTCCATCAAACCAAGCTCATTGCCATGAAGTTGATGCTCACTCAGAGTGACTTCCTCATTGTTTTCAAGGCTAACTGTTCACGGGAGTAGAAAGCCTACTCTTTCTCCTCTGGAGCTGCTGGTGGTTGTGAACTGCTGACCACGAGGGTCGCAGCCCAACTTGTAAACACGAGGTTTGCATTGGTCTTGTAAAATTCAAACCTCAGCTGGTGCCCTTTGAAAAGACTAGAAGGCTGAGAGACTCTCAGAAGTAACCTAGTCCTTTGGGTAATTGTCCAGGTAATACCGGTATTCTAGTGACTATGTAAATCTATTTGTAACAAATTCTTTAATTGCTTTTTTGTATATTCTTGATGATCAGAAAGGTCTTGGATTTTTTTTTTTTTAGTTATTGTGATTTGAATGAAAGTTTAGAGAGCAGTTGGCTTTCCATTTAACAATAGATAGACATTTGTTTTATGACATTGATTGGAGTCTTCATAATGTCACAAGACCCTTCTCGCTTTCTGTGTTTTCATTCATCCTTTTCTAACTCCTTCCCTCTGGAGCTTTCTTTCTGGAGAAATGCTATCTTTTTTATCCTGTATGTTTGTTCGTCGTAAGAGTAATTACCTACCTACTTGGTGTTTTTCTTTACAGACTGATCTATCATTTGACTGAAAGTTTAGCTAGAGGTTGAATCCAGTTCCAGGCCAGGTAGGTGTCTCTGGGCCATAGTCTTGGGTGTTCCATCAGTCTTGCCTTTGTTATTATTTTGAATGTTGTTCCCTATTTTTGCACCACTCTAACTAGGTTTTCCTAATGGAGTCCCTGTTAGAAAGGTCAGTGGTAGAAGCCAATGTGCCATCTGGTTCTTTGGGTCTCAGCTTTGTGAAGGCTGAGGTTCTTGTGGCCCATTAGGCCTTTGGAATAATCATTTCTTTGGTTTTCTTTGCTCTTCTTGGCTCTGCACAGAGAAGTCCTAAAATACGGTGACTTAGAACTAAACCTGTGAGTGTAGGATGGCTTGAGTCGCTCTTCTTGGTTATATTGCAGAAGTGTTTTTGGTCTTGCAAAGGTGGGTGACAAGCCTGGAACAGTTGGAGGTAACAGCTTTTACATAGGGTTTGGAACTTTGCTATTAGAATTGACTTGGCAGCAACTCTGACTGCTGGTGCCCTCATGTGTCTCTGCTGAACTGGGCCTCTGTGGTCCGTAGGGATTTTACGGCTGTCAACTCTTGGAAGCAGATTCCCAGCCTTGTCCTGCTCTTCCTCCCCGCTTTCTTGTTATTTATTTAATAACAGTTTTACTGGCATGTAGGTTACATATGCAATTCAGTAGTTTCATTTTTTAATCATATCAGAGAGAATTGTATAATCATTATCATATCAGTTTTAGAACATAACTCCCCCCCCCCCCCAAACTTGGTGAAATTTCTTTTAAAATGAGTTGTGCACTCATGCTTTGTTCTGGTGCTCTCTTCCCAAGACATGTCTTTCAAGACACATTTGGGTGGATTTGAACTGCCAACCTTTCCATTCATTCTGCCCTTGTGCCACCTGCAGACTGTCATTAGAAATAGCCACTGTTTTCCTTTTAACTGTACCTCAGTGTTGAATGAATTCACTGAAGTAAAAAGAATACCAGTTATAACAGAATCAAAACTGACTTGCTACTTACCCACCCAGCCACTACGATGTACAAGCTAGGTGAAAGTGCCAAGCACCAATTTGACAAGTCCCTTTTTTAGAAAGGCAGTTGGTTGTTTCCTGGATGGTATGTTGCAGTCTTTGATCCTTTTGAAAATACTGTTATGTTTTCATTAAAATGGATTTTTTTTCTTCCCTTATGTGGATACTTAAAAGGCGGCTCTCCCTCTTGAAAGCTGATCTTTCTTTAGGCTTCTTCTTTCACAAAGGAGAAAGTATGGGGAGGAATTGTCTGCATTCAGGGGTCTGTGAGAAAAAAGAATGCTGCTCAGCAGAGTCTTTCTGAGGTTTGCAGCATTAGAGTTTTAAGTCCATGGACAGATGAAAACCGACTGAAGAGGTTTTGTTCGTTCCTGTTTCTTCCAACAGCTCTTTTTGTTTTCTCCATCTTAGACTTAAAAATGCCCACAGGAAGTGCCAGCTTACAGCGTCTTTATAGCATTAAAAATCTAGCTCTGTACGTCGGCATTATTTTCTTTCTGGTTACATTTTGAGATGTGGTTGAATTTGGAGCCAATGACTGCTAGCGTTTTCATGCCCAGGAAAGGACCCAGAGGTAGACTGTGCAGATGTGGTTAGTGTTACAACAAGAGTTGATATTGCATTATATTTCTACAGTTCTTAGGCTTACTATTGATATTAAACACAGGGCAGACATACAAGTTCATGAGTTAAAGTACACATCCATATATATACTGGCAGAATTGAAACAATGTGAATAACACTTTAACATATTGTCATTGAAGAACTTTGTAACAAGTCCTGATTGATAGCTGAGCATTTTCACCTATGTCGCTGATGCAATGGATAGTAGACCCCAGAGAAAAACCTAGAGAACACTAAGGGAAAATAACACATCCCGCAACCACATGAGAAAAACAAGACACCAGAGCAGGTGGTTCTCAACCCATGGGTCATGTCCCCTTTGGGGGGGTCAAATGACACTTTCACAGGGGATGCCTAATTCATAACGGTAGCAAAATGACATTTATAAAATCAGCCACGAAAATATGAGAAAATGGGGCTGAACCCTGGTGGTGTAGTGGTTGTGCGCGGGACTGCGGCCCACTGGGACGGAGGTTCAATTCCAGCAGTGGGGCTGGGCCTCCTACTCCCACCACCGGAGAGCAGTGATGGCCCCCCCCCAAAAAAAAAAAGAAAATAAGAGAAAATGTTAATTTTAGGGGATACCCTCTCATATATCATATGTATAATTTAAAAAGAATTGTTTTTGGTTTGGTCAAATGTAACAGAATTGCTAACAGGTTTATTATTTTTCTTATCGTATTCCGATTTACTTCCCTAGTCAATTATGAATTTCAATTTTTTTTTGGGGGGGGGCTCACTACCCTCAGGTGGTGGGAGTAGGGGGCCCAGCCTTTGCTCCATGGAGCTGGAATCGAACCTCCATCCCAGTGGGCCGCAGTCCCGCGCACAACCACTATGCCACCGGGGCTCAGCCCTTTCAAAATCTTTTTTTTTTTTTGCAATGTATATTAGTGCTTCTCATGAGCAGACTGCTATGTGCAGCTTTTACTTTGCAAGTCAAAATAAAGAACATTGCTGGTAGTTTTAAAGCAGGTATTTCTTCATGTAAATTGTCTTGATTAACAAGACTTATGAAACATATCTTAAGTCTGTATAGAAACAATATTTTTGTGTACTTTTAAGTTAAAAAAAATTAAGGGCACTGCCCTTTATTTACTTGTGGATTTACAAAAGTAAGACCAATTTCACAGAACGACAGTGCGGGAATTGTGCACAGTCTGACCTCTCACACCAGGGTATAATGAAGGGAGCACAACAGAGCAGCCAGGGGAGCAAAGCAACCAAGTCCCCAAGGAGTTCTGAAAATAGGCCTGGGACTCGAGGAAGCGGACATGGCACTGCAGCAGCCCTGGTCAGAAATCACAGGGGTCAGCAGGCAGAAGTGGAACTATTCATAGACATTTTTTTTCATTTTAAAATTATTATTTCTATTTATATAAGATAGGCAGGATAAACAATCCTGAGGAGAAAATAATGGGACCGATAGTTCCAGGGGATAGGGGTGAAGAAGAAAGGGAGAGGGAAGCCAATAACCTAGGGGCAAAGGGACAACAAGAGATTTAAAATCAATGGCAAGGTAGACATGGAAAGCCTGGTAGGGTTCAATCAAGTGCAGTGTAGCTAAGAGGAATTGCTGAGAGCCAAATGAAGGTTGACCATGATAGCGGGACAGGAGGAACGTAAAATAAACTAGAGGAAGGAACCAGGAAGCAAAAGACATTCATAGAGGTATAAACATAGACTTGTACATATGCAAATATATTAATATATAACCATAGGGATAAAGGTTTATGTACATATATTTATAGGTGAAGTATCAAGGTGACAGTCAGACATTGAACCTCTACTCAAGTCCTCCCTCAATGCAAGAACACTTTGTTCTAATAACCTGGCATTCTGTGATGCTCACCTTCCCCACAGGATTGCTGAAGACAGAATGGCTACATTAGCCAATGTGGTTAAGAGAACTGATGGTGCCTGGCTATTACAAGATATATTATCTGGAACCTTAAAGACTTGAAGTTAAACACATGGCCTTCTACCAGGAAAGCAATCAAGTCCATATGAAAGAAGCACACCAAACCGTATGATCAGGAGGTGTCCACAAGATCAGTTATCAGGCGTAAGAAGATCCAAAACAACCATTTCAGTGTGAATGAGGGGTGCTGGACTGGTGAGGCAAAGTCGTTTTGTAGACAATTGGACGTCCCCTCACAGAAGGGTCATAAGGAAGCGATGAGCCAGTCAGAGTGCAGTATAGCACCAATGAAACATACAAGATTCCCGCTGCCCCCACTATCATGACCTCAGTTCTATCTTACAGATCTGGCTAGACCAGAGCATGTACCCTCGTAAGAGCTTTCGACACAGAATCCAGGAGAGGTAACCCCCTTGGGAACAATAATGAGAGTAGTGATACCATAAGAGTGGGGAGTAGGTGAGGGTTGAAGGGGGAAAAGGGGAAACCAGTTGCAATGTTTGATATACCAACCTTCCCACCCCTCATCCACCAGTGTAAAATAGGACAATAAAAGTGATTTGTATATTATCAAGGGTTCATGAAGGTGGGAGGGTGAGTGAGGGCGGGGGGAAAAGAGAGCTGATATCAAGGAATCAAGTGAAAGAAATTGTTTTGGAAATGATGATGGCGACATATGTACAAATGTGCTTGACACAATGGGTGTATGAATTGTTATAAGTGCTGTAAGAACCCCCAATAAAATGATTTATTTAAAACATTCTTTTCACAGAACTTTTTGGGTTTCTTCTCATATTCTTTTTTCCCTTCACTCTTTGATAGCGGTTTCAACTTCTGGGTAGCCATCTTAAAAACATGTAATCTGGACTAGTATACCCGCAAAGTTATGCACCCCTGTAAGCAATGACCTTGAATTTAATGCTAGTCCAACATCTTGTCAGTAAGTAGCCTCCGGGGCTGCTGATTTGGTGTTCCATGGGAGCAAGGTGAAGCTTTCTGCTCCAATCTAGATGAACAGACCCTGAAATCAAATTGGGCAGTTGTACTCTACCCTTTGAGTCGGAATCAACTCAAATGAGCTTGAGTTGATACTGCCTTAAATTTGTTTACTGAGAATTCAAGTTTTAAGTAATGTTTGAAGTAGGTTGTAATTGGCAACATTTATATTTTTGGAGGATAGTACTTGCACTTATATTTCTTCAGATTTTAATGCTAAACTCTTTGATTTCTCTAAGATTGCATGTTTTAATCCAGTAGACATTTGATCTCCATTCTTCTAAAATCTTGCAATGAAATCTATTCTCACTTGACTGTTTTGATAGAGCAACAATATTCTTAGATCAGTTTTCCAGGCACTTACTCTGTTAGTCAATATCTTCAGTCCTGTCATGGGCCATTGAATTTGCTGTCATTTCCTGCCCTACTGGCTTCTCTTGCTGGTAGTGAGAATCGATAAGCGTTTTCTAGAATAGAAGGTATAATGAACGTGACCTTAGCATTTTGCTTGTCTAACAGGCCCTGTTGTATTTTCCATACCTGCATGCCCTTTGTTGTTGTTTCTCCATTTAATCACCTCCTCCTTTTCCTTTTTTTGTGATCATCACTTAAAAAGCTACATCATAATATAGGTTGTTACAGGACTGGTGTATGTAGCTATGTAATTTTAGAAAAACATGTAAAGTGACTGTAAGCATTTAACAAAATAATGAACCCCTTTAATAGTTTCAGGAAGATAGCTTATGGGTTCCTAAAAGTGTGACCAGCCTTTCCCCCCCCCCCTCCAAATTGGCTTTGTTGTTTCTCTTGCGATGTTCCTGCCCTCTCCCAGGTCTTGCTCAGCATGGAACCCAGGTGAAAGCCACCGGAGCTTTTTATTTGGTAGGCCACGCAAAGGAGCACACGGAGACTCTTGTCACAATGATTCTGAATTTGGGGCTTTGGATCTTTCATGGGGGTAAAAATTTGGAGAAAGGATTTTTGGAGTGGTTCCTGGCATCTGCTAGGTTGGTTTCATGGAATGATCAGCACAGAATTTGGTCATGTGACCGTCTGTACAGTAAAGAAGGCTTCTTGCCCACATTTGTGGCAGTGGTGGAGGTGTGTTTTTAGTGTTGACATGTTAGGATTTCATCCAAGAGGCACAGTTGGCATACTTGTGCTTGCCAAGCAAGCCAAATTTAATCCTAGAAGCTTCTCTGACTCTCATGCAGTGGTCCTCAGCCTTCTGAATGCTGCGACCCTTGAATACAATTCCTCATGTTGTGGTGACCCCCAACCATAAAATTATTTTCTTTGCTATTTCATAAATGTCATTTTGCTACCGTTATGAATTAGGCGACCCCTATGAAAGTGTCATTTGACCCCCCAAGGGGACATGACCCATGGATTGAGAACCACCTGCTCTAGTGTCTTGTTTTCCTCATGTGGGTGAAGGATGTGTTATTTTTCCCTTAGTGTTCTCTGGGTACTGTCCATTGCATGGGCGACGTAGGTGAAAAATGCTCAGCTATCAATCAGGACTTGTTACAAAGTTCTTTCAAGTTTGCTAATCAATGCCCCAAAGGGTGGACCCCTCCACTATAAACCTCAACCCAAAGATACTCAGTTCAAGTTCCCAGGGTGCCCAGGGACACACCAGCAGACAACCTTCTGCACAGAACCACCCAGCTTGCCTGCCCTGTGAGTGGGTAGCTCAGCACTCCGCCGTCGTTCCGTGCTCTGGCTCCTGGTTCTGCTGCTGCTCCTCTGAGGGATTGCTGTCTTTTGGATCCAGAAGGTTCACTGTGCAGCCTTCTTGAGACCAGAGGACTTGCTCTTTTTCTGACTGGTGCCGGTAACGAGATCCCTTGTGCTGCTTCCCTGAGGGCGCATTTTATACACCGCAGGATGGCACTTGAGGGAATAGTGTTTGAAATTGCTCACAGGTGAATCCCGTCATTCTTTCTCCATCTTTTTAACAGATCTATGCAGGAAAGGGGAGTTACAGACTTTAACTGGAAGAGGCACGTTAAATAATTCACTGCCCCTTCAAGGGAGTGTTTTTTTTTAAAAAAATCATTTTATTGGGGCTCGTACAACTCTCATCACAATCTGTACATACACCCATTGTGTGAAGCACATTTGTACATTTGTTGCCTTCCTGATTTTCAAAACATTTGCTTTCCACTTGAGCCCTTGGTATCAACTCTTCATTTTTACCCCCTCCTTCTTCACTCCCCCTCCCTCTTGAACCCTTGATAATTTATAAATTATTATGATTTTGTCATGTCTTACACTATCTGTTGTCTCCCGTCATCCATTTCCTGGTTGTCTGTACCCCAGGGAGGAGGTTATACAGCTCCTGGTAATCGGTTTCCTCTTTCTACCCCATATTCCCTCCACCTTCCAGTATCGCCACTCTCACCACTTGTCCCGAAGGGATCATCTGTCCTGGATTCTCCATGTTTCCGGTTCCTATCTGTACCAGTGTACATCATCTGGTCTAGCCAGATTTGTAAGGTAGAATTGGGATCTTGATAGTGGCAGGGGTCGGGGTGGAGAGGAAACACTTAAGAACTAGAGGAAAATTTTATGTTTCATCGTTGCTACACTGCACCCTGACTGGCTTGTCTCTTCCCCGCGACCCTTCTTGATGGGGATGTCCAGTTGCCTACAGATGGGCGTTGGGTCCCCACTCTGCACTCCTTATTCTTTGATGCCTTATTCCTGATCTCAAGGAAGTGTCTCATTAGACAACTACACACCTTCTTTCGGAGCCTGAAACAAGAAGAGGGAGCAAGTCAGATGTCTATGAGGGACTTTAATAGTCCGTCTCATCTCAGAGGGGACTTCCAAAAGTTCATGGAAAAAGGATAATGGAAACATCTTAGATATTTAAATATTCTTGATTTTCTATTATTTAGCTTTTGTTCCTTTCGTTTATATATCCTTTTGTTTATATATATTCTCATAAGATTACTTAACTATTTTCATTGTCTCCTACCTTGTTTTTAGCACTACTTCTATGGCCCTCTCCGCACACAACTTAACCTGGTATTTGGAAGTATTTGTGCAAGTAGATGCCTTTAAAAAAAAATTGTGCCATAGGATATAGGATTCTGAATAGAATTTTAGCTTCATGCTTTGTTTCTTATTTAAAGTGATATTTATTTAATTTTAAATTATTAATCTTAATTGATGCTTATTTAGTACTTGATATTTGTTTTTTTAATTAGCCTTTAAAAATATGGAGAGCAGAACATGCAATAATTTTGAGGTGTACAATTCAGTGATAATAATTTTATTCAAGCTGTGCAACCATTTTCACTCTCCTTTTCTGAATTCTTCCTCTCCATTAACATGAACTTGTTGCTTCCTCAGTTTGCCATCTAATGCTTTGAGCTCCTGTTGTCAGTTTGATCCCATATAGAGGTCTTAAATGAGCATGATGCTCAAGGCAGACACTTAAATAAAACTATTGTCTTATTTAAAGAATACTTCAGGAGATATACTTGGTTTAAAGTTTGCCTTAGACTGTTTGCTGCAGATTCATCTAGCTGTAATGGCTCCACATAGCCCGGAGACAAGGTTTGAAATTCTGTTCTGTATTTTCCCTCTGTTGATCAGGATTCTTCTATGGAATCTCTGAATGTTCAGTAATGGTGGCTGGCACCATATCAATTACTGTGGTTTCATGACAAAGGAGCCAGTTTTTCATGAAGCGTCTTGGGCACACATTACATTTCCTCTTCCTGACAAGTCTTTTTCCGTCAGTCCAGGTGAATTGAGTCCACATTTAGAACTTTGGATGGCTGTTGGAAAGTTTTAAACCCCACCCCCCCTCCCCCCCTTGCTGACTTGAAAGTAGGCGGTAGAACAGAAACCGTAAACTTGTTCTCGTGTTAACTAACTGAAATGACTCATGGAACCTGATTTAGCCATTCTTTATAAGCACGAGACCATCTAGCATGCTTCTGTTAGAAATTGGCAACATTCGCATTTTCTTGTCACAGGGACTAGCAATAGCCCGTTTTAAAAGTGAGGGATCTAGGTTGTGATTGAGATGGTATCTCTGGCTAGAGAATAACCAAACAAGAGGGAAATGTGGTTAACCAAATGCAAGAAGACTGGAAACAGCTTTTGGCAGGAAAGTGCACACTCAGCTGGCAATCACAGGAAGGCTAGCACGGCAACCATTTTCCCTGCCACTCTCCCTGCAAACTCAGAGCCATGCAATGTTTAATTTAATTCTACCTTAAGGGAAAAAACAGGACCCCAAGTTCAAGTGCAATTTACTAAATCTTAAATAGGAAAAGACAAAGACAATCAGTCTAGATGAGGGAGATCATCAGTGTAAGAGCATGATGTTTTCCAAGGATTTACACACACCCACGGCCACTTAAATAGAACATGGGTATACCTGGGGAATTGTCACAGAAGCATGATTGGTGGCAGATCACCACATCATAGTTGCAAGTGGAAATACACAAGTTGAAATGGGTTTGCAGTTTGGACATATCATACGTACATTGCTTCTGGGAGCTCTCCAATCAACACAGTTAGGATATGACTCATGGCCATGGGATCCTAGTGCCCCAATTTCCTGCAAGGTTATATATGTAGGCAAGTCCCTAAGGACAAGACTGCCCCTCCCCTCCTCCCCCCCATCTAGAGTGATCGAAATAATCTACTTTCTAATACATTCTGCTTGAAGGCCAAGGTATTTTTCTTTGAGGTTCCCGACTTATATGATCTACTGTCCTCTTAAAAAAAAAAAATCCCTCATGACCTCCCTAGCAATGAAAACCTTTTGTCCTCCAGCCCAGAATCTAGGATATCGTGTAGGTATCTGCTCTTACAATGCCCTTAGATCATTCCACACGCCACGGGTGGGGTGGGGGGGAGGTGCGGTGGCACCCACTTTGGGAAACTATGCTTCAGTGCTGAATCTTAGCGACTCCTGTGGATTTCCAAGGCTGTAACTGATTATGGGAGTCTAAAGCCCAGTCTCCCCACCACAGAGCTGCTCGTGGTTCTAAACTACCAACCATGCAGATCGCAACGCAACTCCTAAGTACTCTCCCACCAGGGCTCCCTTGATAGGCAGGCAGAATTCAGTGGAGGCTTAATTCATGTTGTAGACTCAGAAACGGACTCTGGGCTTTCACAGTAGCCATAGCCTTTTGCAAGCCTGTTCTGCTTTTAGGGGCCATCAAGTCAGTTTTTGGAAGACTTCTCATACATGAACAAACAGGTGTTCTCCAGGGTATAATCACGAATAGTCCATTTCATCCTGTTCAATCAATGTTGGTTTTAGCTATGTGTCACTTGTACTTTGAAATGATGATTTCTAACATATGTATGTCTGTTCATACTTATAAAATAATAATTTTATACTTATAAAACAACAGGCCTGGTTTACTACTCAGAATATGTTTGATCCTTTGTTTACTTTCTTAAAGATCTAGTGTTACAGTGAATATGAGGGACTGGAAATTGGTTTCTGCTACCAGAGTATGAAACCTTGCCTGACTCTGGACCTTTTAAAACTTTAGATTAATGTGGGTTTTGAAAAATTCTTTTGCAAAAATTCACTTTTTTTTTGAACTCTTACTTTGCAGGCAACTAATTTATTCACTTTCTAAGTAGACTTATGTTTGTCTGACAAGGAAATCAGCAAAAGGGTTCTCCAAGAAACTAGCAGTGAAATTAAGAAGTGCCTACCATCACCACTTATGATCAATCAAACTGATGTTAAAGATGCAAATAGTCATTCCAGTACACACTTCTTACTTGAATTGTTTAAGTTAATTAATCCAACAAAGCACTTCATTATCTATTATGTTGCATATGAATGGTATATACAAAGTTTCCTTGTGTTATAATACAAAAAAATTCCCAGAAAATAAGACTTACTTTTATCCATTGGCTTAACATACATTGATGATCGTTGATAATATTAACGGTATTTATTTGTGAGGCAATATTTATTGCATCACAACTGGGCTTTCAGTTTTCTTTACAAAGCCAACACATTTTAGTGAGTGTTTGAAATGCCCGCACCTAGGGCAACGTTGGTCCATCTTTCTGAGAAAGAAATTAAAACAATATATATTGCATTTTTATTAAGCTGTCAAGAATTTAATTGCATTCAACTTAGCATTGTGGAATTTTAAATGCACTCTATTAACTAAAGTAAAAAAAATGCTGTTATAAATGACTGATTTGATTGGTTTCTTTCATTTGCAGCATTTAAATATTAAGACCCTGACGGATGATATGGTAAGGTTCTCACCATTCCTTTTTCTGTGAATCTTAACTAACCATGTAATGCTGGGGTGCTGTGCAAGCTAACACCTTTCTCTGAAGTTGCTAAAAATTGCATGCGTTGGAAATGATTGTTTTTATAGTGCTAAAGAAAGAGGCAGAACTCGTAAAAACATTCATTTGCTTCTTTAAAATAGTAGAAGAGAGTAGACGGTGTGTTCATTGTAAACATTTGTTTGGTTACAAATTGTTAGTCAACTTGGAGTCAGCCACATCAGCTCTTGTTCTCTGGGGAGGACTTGCACATTTCAAAAAGAGGTATAGAGAGAGCTGAAATCGTGCCAGCTGTTCAGCCCTGTGTAGTTGCTAATTAAAGTAAACCATACTGAGCTACTATGCATGCATTTTTAAAAATGGCTTAAAAGTGTGAGAGCCAGGCATGTCTTGCTAGATATTTGTGTGTGGAACATAATTGTTTTCTTATTTTCTAGCAAGGTTACTGATTCTTTACTGGTTAAATGTTTTTTAAAGCCGCTCTAATCTTAGTGTTGAAGGAATGAAACCATGAATAGCTAAGACCTAAATCAGTAGTAACAGTCAGCACACAGAGGCAGGTAGGAGGGGATGCCAACAAGTTTGTACAAAACTTTCATGATATTTCTATTCCATTTTCCCACAAACTTTTTAAACCCCTTCATCTAGACAGAAAAACAAGGCACTCAATAGACCAAGTTTTGGATTCAGCCTTACCATTTGCCAAGCCCAAAGTAGAATGCCTGGAATAAAGTAAGCATTCCAAAGAGTGTCACCTCTTCGGATTTCCTTCCTTAGGTCCCTGGATGAGCAAAGATGAGTCTGAGAGAGATTTCGACAAGAAGGATTCAAAAAACCCAATTAGACTGTTGACATACTTCCATCCACATATGTAAAATTTTATAGATAACATATGAAAGGATAGGAAAATTGGAGGTTTTCCTCCCAAAGCTGTGTATTTAAAATTTTTTAATAAAACAACCTTATCCCCTTCAAAGTACTCCCCATTACACTTAATACGATTCTACTCTTAGAAACATTTTTCAAGCTCCTTTCTTTGGATGACTGACTGTACCTCCCTTGTTTTTTTTTTCTTCACCTCTTCTAAGTCATCAAATTTCCCTCCTTTCATGGCCTTTTTCCTTCGTGGAAGCAAAAAGGAGGCAGGTGAGTAAGGTGTGTAGAGCATACATTTTTTTTTTTGATCCTGCAATCTTTTTTATTTTTTATGAAAAGGTCATTTTACTTGGGGTTCTTACAGCATACAGCTCTTAGGGCATACTTTTTTAGCTCCAAACTGTCACACTGAGATGGCTGCATGAGCAGGTGCATTGTTTGGTCCCAAACCAGGATGACGAAATCAGTCCCTGGGTCGCTAAGAATCTGGCCTTCTCTGATACACAGTGTTGCGCAATCTTTTCAGGACCTCTAAATAGAAAGCTTGATCGATAGTCTGACCCAGTGGAATGAACACCAGGTGCACTAAAAGTTGACATTTTCACACGTTCCGGAAGATGATGGACATCCACACCAAGATTTGTTATCAATCGACATTTCACCTTTTTGAAATGAGGAAACCACTCGTACACTTATTGTTTCCCTTGTAAGCTGTGTTCAACATCACAACAGTTTCTGCAACATTTTTCCCAAGCAGGAAACAAAATTTGACAGCTGCATGCTGGTCTTTTAAATCAGTCATCACAAAAAAAGAAAGTTCAAGGGGAACTGTTGTCATGAAAAACTGTCACTGTGACCAGAGAGAATTTTCTCAGGTGATGCCACTGGATGCACTGACTAAAAGCATGTTGCTTGATGCTTGCAGACTGGGAAAAATGTGTACTACTATGAAAGCTCGTCTCCACCCAGTGCAATTCTATTTTATTTTTGTGGGGGCATACTTTTATATATTCTTTACTCATATTACATGTCATTTCTTCCCATGCATGTTAGATTTTATCTTCACTTGAGAGTTGAAAACACTGACACTCAGTAGGGCAAAGTAGGCTTCTTACCCAAGTGTTGACCCCTGGTGAGTGGGGCAGCTATGGTTTCAGTCTTGTTCTAGTAGCTACTTATGCCGTACTCTTACTGTGCCGATTTAATCTGCCCTTCTTGTGACTTCTTAAGACCAATAATGAATGAAACCATTTGCAATTTTTATGTTTGAACTTTCAGTAAAGATACAATAGTATATATTTAAGAAACCTAATTATTTATTGAGACCTAATTCACATACCATCTGATTCACCTGTTTCAAGTGTGGAATTCAGAGGTTATTTGTATATTCAGATTTGTACAATTAGTATGACCATACATTTTAGAATATTCTTTTCATCTTCCCACAGAAAATCTAAGACATTTGTCTGTTTATAACTAATTAGTGTTTAACTTAGGACCCACCTCCCACTGGTATGACCCCATTAACTCACCAAAAGAAATCTTTTATTTTCAAACAGAATTACATCCCCTGTCCCCAGGGCCAAGAATCCAGACCTATTTTGGGAGACACAGTTTATTCCATATCAGGTTAGAACTTTTGGGCTGCTCCCATAGCAGCCTAGGATATATGTGCATATTTTTTATCAAAGCCTTATGCCATTTGCCTACCTGTCTTGTTAGCTTAAATTCTTTGAAAGCAGAGACATTGTGTTGCTAATAATGCTTCCAGTACGTGATCTTGCACTTCGTAAGCATTTAAATAAATTCTTCTGTTGAGTGGATGAAAGAATGTGTGACTGCTCCGACAAGCTGCCTGGTATGATGGCTTCCTCTTCTCTGGACCAGGTTGGCAGAGACAGAGCCTGTGACCAGGATGCTTTGAGAAGGACCTGCTGTTGGTTTCTCTGTTGCCTTCCCCGGCTTTCATCTTAGATGTATATGTGGCCATCTCTCTGGGATTCCTTGTTGACCGTCCTGCCATTGACTCACTGACTGCACTGCTTATGTCTGCATTTCCACTGTTCTCTTTTGATCTTGAGCGTTCACCTGCTTCTGAGGAGGTTAGGGAGTTAGTCTGGTCCTGGATAGTACGATCAAGCAGGCCATCTAGTTGAGTCAACTGGATCCATTGTTGTGGAGGTCAGAGAATAAGCATGGCTATAGGAGACTCCAAAAGAAAATTCTGTTTTACTCGTTGTCTGATGCAGTGTAGAAAAAAACCTTGATTTTGGAGTCCAAAGACTCCTGTTGAAGGACTGGTCTTTGCTCCTGTGACCTTAGCAAATCAGTTATTTGAGTGTAAACTTTGTGGAGCTGGGTTAATTATACTGGGTCCACCTTCCTCGTAGGTTTTGGCAAATTTCATTTCTACCAAAGCCTGTTAAAGGCCCACTGGCTTGGTAAAGTGGAAGGGCAGCGACAGAGAGGAAGGCCCAGCAGAGGGGTTGACTCTGTGCCTGCAGCCTCAGCTCAAGCAGGGGAGCCCTTGTGAGGGGCGGACCAGGGCCAGGGAGCGCAGGGTCACTGTGCTGGCACCAAACCTACTGGTGGTTCCTGATAGCAACAGCATGTGGGAGTGCTACATTTCCCCGCCGCCCGCCACACCCTCCCCAGGAAGACAACAACAAAAATCATTTCATGTTATGTAAACACTTGGACTGGTATGAGGGATTTGCAGCTGAGCCTTTCAGAGGAAGTAGATTGCGCATCAATGCCGAGCTGTAAGAAGGGAAAGGGATATTTTGGGGGCTCTTGAAGCTATTTCTGGAATGTTAGAAATAGGGAAGCATTTGCCACCGATGGTGGGTGCTGCCAATATGTTTTCTAATTAAAGTTTGCCACCTCCACAACATATATTTTGCATGCGAACTTTTAATTTAGAAATTCTTAATGTGAATAGCCTTTTTGGGAGAAGAGCTTGAAAGAAGGCTTATAAGAATGGTTTTCTGCTGCAGTCATAAATTTGAATAGCAGTATTTTGGAACCATTAAATAGAAACATCATGGGAAGCATTAATGTTAAAACCCATCTCTTTTAAGTTGCTTTGTTAAAGACCTGCAAAAGTACTTCCCTTTTCAAGGTTATTTATTGAGTTACTATCAGAATTAAATTTCAAAGGAATGAAAGATTGCTACAGTGTTGGGGTTCCTAGGCAGAGAGTAATGTACTTTAAACAGTGTTTGCTCTACAAATATTTGAGCATCCACTATGTATAAAGTGAATTCCAAGGTGCCGAGGGTACGAAGGTGAACAGATGGTTGTGTAGTGTACACCCAGCCATGGCTTATTCCTGCAGCTAAGGAGAAGGCTCACTTCTAGAGCTACGAAGGCCAGAAGGTAAGAGAGCGAGGTGAAGGAAGTCTGTAAAGGAAACCTGGAAGAAATTGCATATAAAAGTAATGTTGCTAAATTATCCATCAAAAATATCTGCAGTATACACATCTGACCTCCTCTGCCTTCTCCATTTCCACGAGGCAGGGGTCAGCTGTGCCTCCACATGCCGTTCGTCTTTCTGTACTCTGATACCAATCATTCCTCCCCTGCTAAACGCGGTTCTGGAATTCATTGCAGTGGCCACAGAGAACTCATAATTGTGAGGTTTTTTAGGAAGTTCAGAGGTTACTTCAAGTCAAGGTTATTATACGTTCAGGATACCAGTCACTGACTCAGAGCAGCTCTTCACCTCAGCCAGCAGCCCAGTCTGTGTGCAGGTCTCAGCCTCTCAGCCATGTGGCTCCCGGCATCTTTCCCTCACAGTCCCATCGACTGCTGCTCCTTGTGATCTGCCTCGTCGTCATCGTCATCTTCATCGTTGTCATTGTCGTCATTATTGTCAGGTGCCACTGTCTCAGCCGCCATCACTGCAGGTGGTGATCTGCTGGTCCTGAGCTTCTCTCTCTAAGATGCTGCTATGGGTGTTACACAAACCTCATTTGCATCGTCCCACCCAATCTGTTAGGAGTTAGAGACCCGGGTGGAAAGGCATTCAGAAATTTCACTCCATTGCAGTATCCAAGTGATTTTAGACTATTGGTGTTGTCTTTGGCCTGCTTTCCCCCCATGCTTTGTCCTCTGCAAGTACTCATGTAAAGTATAGCACTCCTGTTCATGCCCTGTATCCCTTCTTTTATTGTAATGTAGCCAGCATTACCATTACGTATTGTTTCTTAAAGCCTTGATGAATACCCACAGAATAAAATACACAGCCAGTCCCAATAGCAGTGAGCTGTGTTCTTCTATCTGTCATTAAGTCGCATTTGTACATAAGTCAGAATGGCTAGGCTCGTCAGGTGTGTCAGGTTGGTTACGACCCAGAGCGACCCCATGCACAACAAAACAAAATAGCACGAGGGTCCTGCCCCTCCTCACAGCTGGGGCCCAGAGTTGCAGCTCTGGGCCACTCCCTCTTGTTGAGGGCCTTCCTCTTTGTCTCGACTCCCCCTCTGCTTTACCAAGCGTGATGTCCTTTGCCAGGATTGGTCTCACCACGTCCACAGTCTGTAAGAGGCAGTCTTGCTGTCCCTGCTTCTAAGGAGCCCTCAGACCATACTTTTTCAGAGACAAATGGGTTTGTCCTTTTAGCTGTCCTTGTAAACATTTTGGCGCTGAAAGGGGTCTCCAAGTGTCTCCTCTGGCTTCACAGGTCTGGTTGCATCCATGTGGCTTGTCCGGCTCGGGGACTAGAGTAGCTCTATGTGGCTCCTCCTCAGGAATATCTAGCAGGAAGTCAGCCTTGTTAGTTGAGTCTCTCCAAAGTAGTGAGTGAGATAGTGTCTTCCGCCTGAAAGAAGGAATTGCCACATTTCCCAGAATTCTCAGAGAAGGCCATGCCCACAAAGGTCTCATTGGCTAGCTTAAGATTAACAACCTAGACTCTCCCCCTATACTTTTAATCCTCAAATTGACACCAAATTAGGTATGCCACAGACATACTCACATCTCATTGCCATGAATTGATTCTAACTCAGCGAGATGAGAGGACGGGGTGGAACCGCTTTTGTGAGTGTCAGAGACTGTAAATGTTTATGGGAGGAGAAAGCCCAGTCTTTCTCTCTTGAGGCATCTGGTGGTTATGAACTTTGGATTTTGGGGATTGCAGCACGATGTGTAACCACCTCGCCATCACGGCTCCCTTTAGATACATTAAGACATTAGTAAAATTTTACCACCTGTTTAGTACAAAACATTTTTAGGTACCAAAAGTTTTAGTACTGTAGTCTTTCTGAAGGGTTGTTCAGAGGCCATTTTTGACCTCTGACTACACAAGGGAGAAGAAGAATTGAATTGTTACAAGGCAGGGACCAAACCTACCTTCACACTCCAACCTCAAGTACCTTACTTTGTTTTATTTTTCAGTTAGGTGATAAACCAAAAGGCATTACCTACTGCCGTAGAGTTTATTCTGTGTTATAGAGACCTTATATAAGGTTTCTGAATAAATGTGGTAAACATGTCAAAACAAGTTCTATAAAATTTAAACTCATTAAGTCAGGTAGGTCTTTCTTAGTCTATTAATATGAGTTAATTAGTACTTCCTCTACTTCGATTTTCAATTGTAACACTTAAGTACTGTCTTAGAATCTTTAAATATTTATAGGATAGCTTAGAGAGCTCCTTCTCAAAGTAGTACAAACTTAAGAACATGATCAAGAGCGCTCAAGACTGAATATGCTAAGATATAGTTAGATGAGCAGACTTATTTACCCATTCTTTGGCCCATTCATTCACTGAGCATTTACTGAGTGCCTTGTACTGTGCTATGATGAGTAAGTTCCTCTCCACTCTCTAAGGACACAGATGTGTAGGCAGTGATTGTAGAGCTATAAGATAGGGGATGTGATAGTATATAAGGTATAGATGCCCCCCCCCCCAAAAAAAAAAAAAAAAGTATAGTGGAGATGGTAAGGCCACCTTTACCTTGGGAAAGTATTCACAAAGAAGGTGACTTGGGTTGAGTGTTGAATGGCAAGTTAGGTTCAGGCTAAGAAGGGTGCTATTGAAAAGTTTTAAAAGCTATAGGTCACAAGATAGGCTTTTGCAAGAACTATGAATTCTTCATTGAAATGCTCTTTCAACAGCTTAAACACTAATTATATATGTGGACTTCTTCAGGTGGAATATACAGAAATCAATTTTACTGCATTTCTGGGAGAAGTTGATAGAGAAGCTCAATATCAGCAGTAAAGGAAGGTCAGGGGCTGAACATGTACTACACTACCAGTTGTTCATATGGAAATTCAAGTCAGAGTCGGAGACAGTTAAGGCACATCCATTAGAGCGAAGGATGACCTTGAGTATATCCCATCTGAATTTACCGAACATCTCAAGATCAGATTCGACTCATTGGATACTAATAACAGAAGACTTGATGAACTGTGGGAGTACATCAAGAACAACTTTCAAGGACATCAAGAAAAAGTTCATTAGAAAGACAGGAAAGGAAGAAAAGATCAACGTGGATGTCAGAAGAGACCCAGAAACTTGCATTTAACTGTAGCATAACTAAGGCAAATGGAGAAAATGAAGTAAAAGAGTTGGGCAGAAAATTTCAAAGAGCAGCTCAAGGAGATACAGCATTATAATGAAATGTACTAAAACCTAGAATTAGAGAACCACAAAGGAAGAAGGTGCTCATCATATTTTATGCTTTACATAATTCAAAAAAAAATTCCAGCCTTGAGTTGCAACTTTGAAAGATCCTGTTAGCAAAATTAAAAAGAAAAATTATTTTTGGGAAAACATTGAACAATGCAGGAAGCATAAAAAAAAAAAAAACGGAAGGAATACAGAGTCTCTGTACCAAATACAACTAGTTGACCCAACTATTTCAAACGGTAGGGGATGATAAAGAACCAATGATACCAAAGAAAGAATCCAAGTTACATTGATGGCATTAGTCAAAACACATGGCTCCAGGAATTTCCAATGGAAATGTTTGAATAAGCTGTTGAATCACTGGAAACACTCATGCCAAGAGATTTAGAAGACTGCTAGTCGGCCAACTGACTGGAAAGATTCATATTTGTATGCATCCCAAAGAAAGGTGACTCACCAGAGGGACGGATTTAATTTTTAGTCCATCATAAGTGACCGTGTCATCCCCGTCATTGCAATGTCTCAGGTTTTTGGTGTGCTTTCTCCTAAGGAAGTCCCAGCTACACTGCAGGTTATGGAAAAACTCTTCTCTGGATGCAGTTAATTTGCGACCCACCTCCTCTATCTCCTCATAGTTGACCTTAGCATCCAAAGAGAGATTAGTGATGCCTTCTGTGTAGGAAAGAAAAGCTACAATACCACAAGGTTCACTGAGGAAAAAGGAGGAACTGGCAACCACGGGGCAAAGTAACCCCAAACCCTCCTGAAGAGACCACAAAGAGCAGCAGTTCTCAACCTATGGGTCACGACCCCTTTGGAGGTCCAATAACCCATTCACAGGAATTGCCTGATTCATCAAAGTAACAAAATGACAGCTGTGAAGTAGCAGTGAAAATAGTTTTCTGATTGGGATCGCCGCAACACGGGGAACTTGATTAAAGGGTGCCAGCATTAGGAAGGTTGAGAACCACTCAAGTTGTGGTTATTTGCTAGGATTTTGTTGCTAAGTAGAACTGTTCTAAAGTGATGCCAAAAGGAAAAAACAAAACAAAACAAAATGGAATAGGGTTTATCCCAGAAAACAATAAATAGCACTGCAGGCTTTGGTTTTGGTTTCTACATCTATTTTAGGATGGTAACAACCACATGTTCATATGACAATATCATTGTATCACATGCTAATAAATTTTGCTGCTCTGAAGACTGGCATAGGCATGAAGCAGAATGCAGGGATGTCACAGACCAGAGAGTGAGTGCAGCCACGGTTGCAGCAGGACATTTAGTTCGGATTCAGAAGAGGACATGAAACAAGGTATATCATTGCTGACATCAGAATGAACATAGAGAATACTTGAAAGATGTGGGCCTGTGTTTTATTCACTATGCAAAGGGATTTGACTGTGGATCATAATAAACTGTAGTTATCATTGAGAGAAGAATGAGAGCTCCAGAACACTTAATTGGGTGGGCACGGAAAGTTCACAGGATCCAAGAAGTAATTGTTGGAACAGAACCAGGCACTATAAATCAGGAAAGATGTGCACCTGTGTTGTATCCTCTCAGCATACTTAAACATCTGTACACTGATGAAAAAATCATCAGAGAACTGGGATTATATGAAGAAGAATGCGGCATCAGGGCTGGAGAAAGGCTTATTTACAACCTTTGATATACAGATGGCACAATCTTGCTTACTGAAAGTGAGGAGAACTTGAAGCACTTTTGATAAAAGATAAAAAATTCCAACCTTCAGGATGAATTATAACCCAGTGTCAAGAAAACTAAAAATTTCACAGCTCGATCAATAGATAAGTGACATAATGGTATTTATATTTATATTGTTCAGATCTACAATCAATTATTATGGAAGCAGCAGGCCAGAAAACAAACTATTCATTGCATGGAGCCAATCTACTGCTTAAGATCTTGTGCTAGATCAGGTTGGCTGGAGAAACAAATCCAGTGACATTCATATATGTGTAAGAAAGAGCTTTATATCAAGAAGTAATTATATACCAAGAAGACATCCCAGTCCAGTCCAACTCAAATCCATAATGCTAGACTGTAAGTCCCGCTTCAGATTCACACAGCCACATGAAATGAAGCAGAATGCAGGAATGTCATAGGCTGGTAAGTGCATAGTCCTGTGGATCCCCTGGGGGTGGGACGCACCACAGGGTTCTGGCAGGTCTCAGAGTGGCCTGCCAGCAGGAAGGTGAAGACAGAGAGAAAAGGGAGGCCACCCTCTTCATGAGAAGGTCATAGCTGCAAGGAGGTATCATCAGGCTGTGACTTGATTGACATTGAATACCACCCCCAACACACATATCTTCAATTTGACACATATCTTCAATTGCGTAATGAAATTATGTAACTACCACAGATCTGTGTAGTGCTGAAGACATGGATGTCATTTTGAAGACTAAATATGACAGCCCCAAGCCACGCTATTTTCATTTGCTTCATATGCAAGTGAAAGTTCGACATTGTATGTAGAAGACCAACAAAGAGTGGATACATTTGAATTGTGGTGCTGGCAAGAACATTGAAAGTACCATGTAATGCCAAAAGAATAAACAAATCTTATCTTGGAAAAGGTACAGCCAGAATATTTCATGAAAGTGAGGATGCAAAAAAAAAAAAAAAAAGTGAGGATGCCCAGACTTTGCTGCATGTACTTTGGACATGTTTTCAGGAGAGACCAGTCCCTGGAAAAGAGCATCTAGCTTGGTTGAAGAGAGAAAGACTTTCTGGAGATGGATTGACACAAGGACTAAAACAGTGTGCTCAGACATGACAGCAGTATGACATTGCTGCAGTATTGGTATTGTTTATTCTGTTTTACATGGGGCACTCTGAGTTGGAACAGACTTGATGCCATCTAATAAGTACAGTGAAGAGTTTTAAATACAGGAATGTGGGACAGACTGCATCTGGATGTCTGTGAGACCCACATGGTATCTGTACAGGGAATGGGTGGGAGTGGTAGGGTTAGGAGCAGCAAAGACAGCAGGTAAATGAGGTGACTTTAGCAGTAGTGCAAACGGGAACTGACTGGGGCAGAGGCGGTATAGACAGGGAGAAGAGGAATTAGGAAGTCATAGTCTGTTGCTTGATGGTTTTTATTTCCTTATTAAGTTACCATAGTTCAATCACTGCTTGGCTGATGCCTGTTGCAGTTAACAGTTAACTATCACCATCAGTTCATATCATTTAAGCACCTAGATTATTTTCTCTCCACTTGGGTTCATTTTTTCGATTGTGACTTTATTTCCCAAATTCCACACTGCTTAAATCCTCCAACGTTGCCCTTTGGAACTCAAAACCTGTCAACTTCTTTGAATGTCTTCTTTCTTCCCAGCTTTAATTGAAACCTGGGTGTGCTTTGAAGACTTTACTTCCCAGTGCTGCCTTCCATCAAAAGTGTCTAGCTCGTTTGAAGCACCTGTCATCAGAGTGTCCAATCTGTTATACTTCTCCTTGGTCTTGAAACTGTAGGTCTCCTAATCCCGCCTACTGACTCGTGAAGTCTATTAGATCTTGAATGACTTTCTTCTTTTCCACCAGTTCCTATGCTACCATTTTATGTCCACCTTCCTGGAGACAACATACCACTAAGGGGGTCTGTGGTGGACCTATGGTGTTCTTTAATAATGGGAAATATATAAAATCTTTAGCTCCAGTATCCATTAATTGAAATTTAATATTTTCTTCTGTTATACACATAGGAAAAAAAAGCCCCAGTAGTATTTAACCTATGACTTTATTAACATATATGTTAAAGAAATCACTGATATTTTCAAAATATATTACATCTTTTAAAGATATTTTAGCATATTATATTAACTCTGGAAATTAGACTTGCCATTAGTCTTGTTATTTAATCACAATGTAGACTGTATATTAGTATAGTAGATTTTGTTTTTAATGTTTTGATAACTGTATGTTACAGTGTTTTGCTCTGTTGTATATTAGGATTATTTGGAACTAGACCAACTTGAAGCCACCAAGAACAACGTTAATTTAGTTTTCATTGTTATTATATGTATTTTATTTTTTACATTTGTTGAAGTATTATGTGAAAAATTTTCACATAACGAGTTGGCTCAATATTTAGTGACAACACAATAATAACCATTTTATGTTTCAGCTTAATGGGCCAGAAATTTGGAATTCGATTAGCAACTTGCTTCTGGTTTGAGGTTTTACAGGAGGTAATTATGATGGTTACTTGTTGGGTTGCTAACTTCAGGACCAGCAGTTCAAAACCACTAGCTGTTCCATAAGAGAAAGTTGAGGCTTTCTACTCCCATAAAGAACTGTGGTCTCAGAAACCAATAGGGGCAGTTCTACTGTGCCCCATGAGGTCACTATGAATTGGCATTAACTGAGTGGCAGTCAGCTTAGCTTTTGGTTTATAATCAACATGCCCTTTTTATAATCAACATGCCCTTTTGAGGTGCAGTCGTCTGCAACCATGATAAGGAGAGAGGGTGCATTCTCTAGTTGACTTGCTCTCATGGTTGGCACGTTAGTGTTGATCATTGCAAGGCAGCGCTGCCTTTTCCCTAAGCAAGCCACTCCGTGCGTCTCAGCACTACTTATATAGTATGTATTGACTGTTGTAATTTTCATGCAGAGGAATTTTATGAGCAAAATGATTAAATAGGAATCTCATTTGGTAATGTTAGAATACCGTGTGAAATCTAAATGGGAACAGAATATTGTCAACAGGAGATTAAGAACGTTAGGGTTATTGTTAGTAGGTGCTGTTGTGTCCGTTCTGACTCACAGGAACAGTAGTTGCAAAGCTCTGAACTCTACCCTGTTGTATATCATCTTTACGGTGGTTCTTATGTTTGAGCCCTTTGTTGCAGCCACGCTGTCAATCTCTCTCTCTTGAAGGAGCTTCCTCTTTTTCTGCTGACCCTCAAACACAGTGGTTCTCAACCTGTGGGTGACCCCCTTTGGGGGTCGGACGACCCTTTCACAGGGATCGCCCGAGTCATAGTGGTAGCAAAATTATGGTTCTGAAGTAGGAATGAAAATAATGTTATGGTTGGGTGGGGGAGAATGTCACCACAACATGAGGAACTGTATTAAAAGGTCCCGGCATTAGGAAGGTTGAGAACCACAACTCTACTAGATCAAGCATGATACCCTTTTGCATGGACTGGTCCTGATGATGTGTCTATAATATGAGATCATCTCCTCAATTCAAGGAACGGTCTGGCTCTACTTCCAAGGAGATTGATTTGTTTGCTCTTCTGGCTATCCATGGTCCTTTCAACAATATTTTTTTTTGGCCAGTGCCATAATTCTTTTGCATCAATTCTTATTTACGTATTTATATTCGTTGTCCAACTTCGACATGCATATAAAGCAATTGGAAAAAGACGTGACTTGGGTCAGTCACACCTTTCTCTTCAAAGTGACATCTTTTGGATCTTTATACTTCAAAAGATTTCATTTGCAGCTGCCCAGGAACAGTACAACACATCATTTGACTTAACTAAATCTTTCTCTGGATTTCGATTATGGTACCAACTAAAATGGAATTCTTGACAACTTAAGTCTTTTATTTGTTTCTCATGATGTTGTCTATTGACTCAGTTGTGAGGATTTTGATTTTCTTTACATTGAGTTGTAATCTATATTGAAGGCTATAATTGTTAACTTTCACTAGTAAATGTTTCTACTCCTCTTGGCTTTCAACAGGCAAGGCTGTGTCACTTGCATATTGCAGATTGTTAGTGAACATTTATCCAAATCTAATGTTGATTGTATGTTTTATTTGCTCAGTTTCAGTAAATATGCAGAAAAGATCAAACCCTGACACTTGCTATTCCTGATTTGAAACTATGCAATATTTCCTTGTTCTTTTTAAACCACTACCTCTTGTTCTATCTATAGTTTCCTCCTGAAAACAATGAAGAGTTCTGGAATCCTGTTCTTTTTAGTATTAGCCATAGCTTGCTATGGTCCATGCAATTGAGTGCCTGTGGCAGTCTTGTGCTTATGTTAATTTTATGATTGAAATGTAGGGGTGGAGTCTAGCCTGTTAATCAGGAGATAGGCATTGAGCAGCCAATGAGGCCTCTATGTGGGCATGGCTTTCTCCTGAGACTTCTGGGAAATCTCGTGACATTTCCCTTGTGAAGATGAGAAGCTATCTTCCCCAGTTGTTGGGAGTTAGTTCCAGAGACGATTAAACACGGACAAGACAAGCTGGCAGCATTTGAGAAGCTGGAGGAGCCAGCAGAGAGACCACACAGCTTTGCCCTGATGGAGCCAGACCTCTGAAGCTGGGGCGGCCAGATGGAGACTTCTGCCAGCGATGAGTTGCTTCTGCTGTTGATGAACCCTGAGCCCTGGAGGCGAGGTGCCCTGCCAGCACCGGGATTCTGCACCTACTGACCTGTGACTTCGTGAGTTGGAAGAAGACTTTACAGACTGATTTCGGGCATATGGGTTAATACCGGACTTATGACTTTGAACTGGACTGGGCTGGGATGCTTTCTCCATGTCCCATTCCTTTTGTATATAAACCTTTTCTTTATATCGATATGCGTGTCCTTGAATTGTTCCTCTAGCTTACCTGGACTGTCACAGTGCCTTTGCATAGTCAATAAAACACAAGTAAACCACCGTCAGGTATTTTGTGCCAATTTCCACCCAACTTAACAATATGATTTTTTGTTCCACTTACTCATCTGATTTGAATTTCCGACAGTTCTCTGTCCATGCTCTGCTGCAGCATTTTTTGAATTATCTTAAGCAAATCTCTACTTGTACATGGTAATAATGATAGTGTTTGACATTTTCGCATTCTGTCTCACCTCTCTATGAATGGTCAAAGTTAGGAATCTCTTCCTGTTGTTTGGCAGAGTTCCCTTCCTGATTTCTTGACAGCTTAGTGAGTGCTTCCAGCAAAGTGTTTTGGAAACATCTCCTTTAATGTTCCATCACTTCCTGTTTGTTGCTAATGTCTTCAGTGCAGCTTCTTCCTTCAGTACTATTGTTTTTTTGCTTACGTTTCCTTTTGAATTCATTTAATGTCTGATTATTTTTGGTGCATTGACCATATATTTATTCTACCTTAATTTAATGCATCCTGCATCGTTCGATATTTTCCCCATAAAAACCATCAATATATTACATTGAGGCTTGGATTTTTTCTTCAGTTTCTTTCAGCTTGAGAAATGCTAAAAGCATTCTTTCTTCCCTTTTAAGTGTTGAACTCCAGGAATTTGCACATTTTTTAATAATTTTCTACTGTGTCATCTTGCACTGCTCTTTGCAATTTTCTGTCAGCTTTTTTACTTCATATTTTTTCCCCCTTGAGTCACATACTTTACATTCAAGAATACACTTTAGAGTAGTTTCTGATACCCACTTAGGTCTTTTCTTTCTTTCTTTTTTTATTTTTAGGCCTTTTCTTTCTTTTTAGTGGCTTTTTAGGTTTTTATCGTTTAGCTTCTCAGTTTGATGTCATACATGATGTTCTAGAAGTCATCTAACAAAGCCTCCTGTATCTGGTCATTACAGGTCAGTGCTTCAAATGTTTGAGATGCTCTCTAAGCTCAGGTGGGATTTAGTCAAGGCTGTATTTTGGCTTTTGTGGGCTGTTTTATTTTCTTTAGCTTCAACATAAACTTGAATTTTCCTGTGAACAACTCTTGATCTGCTCTATATTTAGCCCCAGTTCTTGTTTGACTGATGATACTGAGTTTCCCATTGCGGTCACTTTGATTGCTGTGTATTCTATCAGATGAGGTCCATGTATGTCATTATATTTGTGTTGTTGAAAAGAGATATTTACATCATTGGATCTCCAACCATATTTTCTATCACCAAGTCCATGTTTTCCAGTTAGCTTTTTATTCCTTTTTGATTCCACCTTTTGCATTCCATTCATCAATAATTATCAACATGTCTTGATTGCATGCTACAGTAACTTCAGATCGAGGAACTAGATAGAATTCATCAGTTTCTTCATTATTAGCTTGAATAAGGTGTTGAACAAAAGGTTTTAACTGCTCTCCTTTGTAAGTGTATAGATATTATCTTACCACAAACCGCATTATATTTAAAGATAGATCTCTCTCTTTTTTTTTTTTTTTGGCATCACTATCCCCTGATGGTGGGAGTAGGAGGCCCATCCTTGCTCCTGGAGAGCGCTGCTGGATTTGAACTTCCAACCCAGTGGGCCGCAGTCCTGTGCACAACCACTATGCCACTGGGGCTCAGCCCCTAAAGATAGATCTTGAAATATTCGTTTTTGGAATACTCTTTCTGATGATGAATTGACATAATTCCCTTTGAATTTGTCATTTCTGCCATAATACACTATATGATTCTCTGATTCAAAATGCTAATGCTACCCTATTTTAACGCACTAATGCCTAGGATACCAATCTCTATCCATTTCATTTTTTTAATTCCTATTTTTCCAGATTCATCCTCAATTTTTCTATTATTATTATTATTTTCTAATTTCGAGTCATGGTTCATCAGCAAATGAAGGTCCTGGAAGCCTTGCTCCATTCCATGCCATTTAGGTAAACTCAGCGTTGATGAGGCAGCTCATGTGCATCTGATTGCTTTCCAATCTGAGGGGTTCTTCCTTCCCCGCCTTTTAAAAATTAATTAATTAATTAATTTAAAAATTATTTTTTTGGGGCCTTACACAACTCTTATCACGATCAATACATCCATCCATTGTATTCAGACCACATTTGTACACTTGTTGTCTTCATCATTCCCAAAATATCCTCCCTCTACCTAGGCCCTTGGCAGCAGCTTTCCATATTTCCCCTCCCTCCCCACTCCCCTTCCCCCATGAGTCCTTAATAATTTACAAATTATTATTATTTTGTCATATCATACACTGTCTGATATGTCCCTTCACCCATTTCCCTGCTGTCCTTATCCCAGGAAGGAGGACACATGTAGATCCCTGCCATTGGTGCCCCCTCTCTACTCAACCTTTCCTCTACCCGGTATCACCACTCTCACCACTGGTCCTAAAGGTATCATCTGTCCTGAATTCCCCATGTTTCTGGCTCCTATCTGTACCAGTGTACACCCCCTGGTGTAGCCGGATTTGGGATCATGATAGTGGCGGGGAGGAAGCATTTAAGAACTAGAGGAATGTTGCATATTTCATTGTTGCTACACTGTACCCTGACTGTCTCATCTCCTCCCTGTGATCCTTCTGTAATTAGATGTCGCTTCATCTATTACTGGGCTTTGGTCCCCAGTCTGAACTCCGTCTCATTCAGAATGGCAAATTTTTTGGTTCTTCGATGCCTGATACCTGATTCCTTTGACACCTCGTGGTCACATAGGCTGTTGTGCTTCATCCATGTAGGCTTTGTTGCTTCGGAGCTAGCGGCCTCTTTTTTACTTTCAAGTCTTTAAGACCCCAGATGCTATATCTTTTGATAGCTGGGCACCATCTGCTTACTTCCCTACATTTGCTTATGCACACATTTGTCGTCAGTGATCATATCAGGAAGGTGAGCATGCAATATTATGATTTTTACTTCTTTGACGCCTGATAACTGATCCCGATGACACCTCATGCTCATACAGGCTGGTGTGCTTCTTCCAGGTGGGCTTTGTTGCTTTTGATCTTGATGGCTGTTGTTTACTTTCAAGTTTTAAGACCCTGAGGGGTTTTTCTAGTACTGTAATGTTCCACTGCTATTTTAGATTTTCAGCAATGAATTCCTCAGAAATGGACATCGTTTTCTTCCAGCTCTGTCTTAGTCTAGAAACCCAGCTGCAACCTGCTTACCCTGGGTGGCACAGCTGGTATTTGAAATAGCTGGGGTGTAGCTTTCAACATCAGAGCAACATGCAAGCAAGCCTCTAGTGTACGACTAACTGACAGGTAAAACTAATAGAACAGTAATAACAACAAAATATCCAACAAAGTTCCAAACAAAAACCTAGATGCCAACAAAAGTTCTCGACTTTTGGGTATAGTATCAAAGCAGTGAAAACTCATTTATCTGGGAGTTTTCACTGGATATTATATTTGTTTGAGTTGTTGGTGTTTGAAAATCCCAAGCATGGAATTTTCACTATTTTATTATATACCAAAGTTAAATTCCAGATCATGTTTTGTTGGAGCCTGCTTTTTTTTTTTAATTAGTTTTGTTTCCACTGTCAGTACTGATTATCAGTGTGATTACTCAGTGTGAGCTAGTACTCAGTAGGGTGCTCATTTAACTTCCCCTGAAGATAAGTGATATTAATTTATTTAACTTACTATACTCTAGATACCTCCAAAGCCATATTAATTAAGTGTAACACCACCAAATGGCAATATAATAGAATTCCTTCAATCTTATGTGTGTTTACCCAATTCCTCAATGAAGGAAGATTCTTCACTTCACCTTCCTGAGTTGTATTTCAGCTTTGCAATAAGAATTTTATTTAAAATTAACAATGGCTATAAAAGTACAGAAATTGTAAAAAACACCAACTACTGGTAGCCAAATCAACACAAGTATAGCCAGCTTAAGATTGGGTTCCTATTGTCATTTTTAGGTAGCAAAGCATCTTGTTTTTTGTGATCTGTGCTTTAAGTAACTTGTGTGCCCAAATCTGCGAAAGAAATTAGGGCAATTTTCCCATTAATGCATGGAG